>JADRCD010221278.1:2923-48370 GCA_019843815.1 Montemys delectorum
CAGAGCCAGTGTCCACGTCAGCGTGCTCAGAAGCAGAGGGAGGCTGGGTGAGTCCTTACGAGTAGGAGGGGATGGGGACCAAAGATGGCTCCTGGCTCTTAGTTTATAGTCGAGAGTATTTGGTGGATAAAAAAAAAAATAGAAATTCAAATCAAACCTTGTAACACAGTCATGGAAACGATGCTGTGGACGTGAACAAGATATTGTTAAGTGGTCAGAGGAGCTGCACATTCTTCCAACTTCCCGGCTAGTGTGTTGTTGTTGTTGTTGTTGTTGTTGATGTTTCTTTCACAGAGATGCACCAATTCCAATGGCAAATACTAGGCCTAAGAAAATCATATTATATAAGAAAAATATGTCTTTGTGTAGACTGCCCTAGAGCACTCTACATACATTCTGTAATGGAAGGTCTTTGATTCTACACAACCATCTCATATCATAAGAAACTTGCCTAATAAATCAGGTGTCTCATACTCATGAGGAGGATTGTTCGTTTAAAGAAGAAGAAAACATGATATACTTAGTTTCAGGTGGATGTCTGCAGTCTGTTGAGCTTGGCTGGTTTATGACAGAGCAAGCTTTGTGGGAAGAGCAGTGTCCCCATGACTTGTTAGGGCCCCTTCATGCTTGCTTCATAACTTCAGATGCTCCTCCTTGTTGAATAAAATTTCAAAATGAACTTATGATTTTCCAGTCATTCTCCAGGTTTAAAATACCCAGTCCACTTGAAGAAAACACTGCACCTTCAGTCCTAAAACATAGCTCTGTGTGAAAACAGGGATCAGCTCCATTTCATGACAATTAAAAACATGTTTCCTGAAGTGCCTGTGAACAGAGTGAATGGCAGTGCTCTTCCTGAAGACTCTTAATGGTGCACATGTCCTTTTTCAGTTACTCAACAGAACAGTTGCACCCAAGCACTAGGAACGCCCCATACAAATCAATAAACACTACATGGCCTAGTTACTCATAAAAGATCCAAATATTCAATAAATATATGAAAAGAGGCTCCTTATGATAATCAAACAGAAAAACGAGCATTAAAATTGCAGTGAACCACCAGTTTGCCAGAATGGCTAGGCCTGAGTAAGGCTGTCACTAAGGTGTACCCGTGTAGGTGTGGAGTAGGTAGGATTCCGATGCACTGCCCGCTGCTGCTGCACAGCCACCCAGGTGAAGGAAAGGTTGGGAGAGATGGGCAAGGTCTTGTATCTAGCTGTTTTCTGGTGCTGATGTTCTCAGTGATGCACACCTTCTGAAGGTTGACTCTGATGCGGTGGTTCACAACCTGGGAGTCACGTATCAGATGCCCTGTATAACAGATATCTACATTGCAGTTCAAAAGAGTAGCAAAATTACAGTTATGAAGTATCAAAAAAATAATAATTTTATGGTTGGGGGTCACCTCAACATGAGGAACTGTATTTAAGAGTCACATTAGGAAGGCTGAGAACCACCAATCTAGTGGGGTTGTTTGTGGGAGTGCCAGGGATCAGCTTCATTGGGGGCATCAAACTCCAACTGTGGGTGTGAGCAATGATCCTTATGGAAATACAGCAGCTTTGGCTCCTAGAGGTTTTACCTGTGCCAGTAGAGGCCTGGCAGAGACATGAGCCCAGTTCTCTTCTTGGGTTACTCGGCTTCTGGGGAAACTAGTATGTCTTTGCTAGGCTAGTGGAAAACTCATGCTTGCTTCTATTGTAGCCTTTCTCCCCTGACAGCTTGCTACCTCCAAGCCTCCTAATGTCATCTCAGTTTTAAAAGACGTGTTCTGCACGCTCTTCTGAGATGCCTCCCCTGCCCTTACCTTGTAGGAGTCACCCCAAGTGAGGGTTGGATATCTGTGACCCACCACAGCTCTCCTCAGGATGCTGCTACAAATCTTCCTACTTTTATTGATCTATAGCGTTTATAGAGAAATGGATTTATTTCCTTGTCGCTGACATCAAAGTTGCTGTTGAAGAGAAACAACTTAAAGGAGGAAAGGTTTCTGTTGGCTCGCAGCTTGAAGGAGTAATATAGCTCATTACTGCAGACAAGGCCATGGAAGCAGATCGCGGCTGTGACTCCTCCACCTCCTGGCATAGTCAGGGAACAGGAAGCAGAGGGCAGTGGACACCAGAGTTTACTTTCTTAGGATTCAGACCAGGACTTCAGTTGGTGGGATGGTACTCGCCACATCTCAAGATAACTCTCTCTCTGGACATGCCCGGGGATGTGTCTCTCGAGTGACTGTAAATTTAGTCCAGTTGACAGTGGACATTAACCATGAAGGGATAGTGGGCTTATGGCAGAACACAATTACTGTTTTAATCTAGATGATAAATATTTTCTATGTAATCGTTTTAACCTGTCTCCTCTCAGTTACAAGAGTCTTAATGAAAGAAGCTTTTGGGAGCTGAATACTGGACACTCGTTTTTCCTCTTTAAATTTTCTATTTCAAACATATTTCAACAGGCTGGAGTGGCGGCTCAGGCTGAGAGCCCCTGCTGTTCCTTCAGAGAAGGAGTTTAGTTCATAACACCCATGTCAAGTGGGTCACAGCTGCCTCTGACTCCAGCCCTAAGGAATCCAATGTTCTTTTTCTTGTAATATCCTTTTTCCATGGGTAACACATACATACGTGCACATAAACACACATAGATACCCACACTTTTACACTTATAATTAACAAAAAAAAAAAAATAAACATTTAAATAGTACTTCAGAGGACCAGTGGGATGGCTCAGTGTTTTCAGTGTGCTAGCTGCTCTTCTAGAGGATGTGGGTTCAATTCCCAGCACCACATGGCAGCTCACAATTATCTATAACTCCAGTTCAAGGGATGTGACTCTATTTTGGCCTCTCCAGTCATTAAACATCGACATGGTACACAGGTATACATGCAGACAAACACTGATATGCATTAAAGAAAACTAAAACACAAATCGTAAAAAGTATTTTGCATAGACAGTGACGATTGAGCAGCATATGTGTGCTCATATACGTTTGTCCCCGTGCTTGAAGATTATTCTGGAAAGTGCCCTATGTCCATTTTCACATGCATAACATCTGATTTGCATTATTACTAATGAATAGAATATAAGCCATATCCATCCAGAACTGTGCAGTGCCACGCACATCCCTGTGGTGTGGGGATCACTCAGAACAAGGCTAAGTGCACACTTAGCTCATTTCCTCTCTGTTTTTGCACATGAACCCCCACTCTTCCCTAAGTGAAGCAGCTCTCTTCAGCTATAGGCTGTGGGTAGAGGTTAGGAGATGTGGATGCATTTTGAAAATGTGTTGTTTCCTTTGGTTTTAGCTTTTGGAAATCTTTGTTATAAACGTGCTGTTTGACAGCAAACCAGCTGTGGTCAAATAGGAAAAGGGGCTTTGGGTTAGAGAAAGCTTCGTGCAAACCTGAGCTCCACAGCCTACAAGCAAAAATCAGATGTGTTAGGATGATGTAAGTGGTCCGAGAGAGAAGATTGGCATGAGGGATCTGTCATAAATAAGGCAGTCAAGGAATAAAGTAAGAGCGATTAGAAAGGAGGTGTGTGCTGTCCCGGAACCCCATCCAGCTGTGCTTTGGGTATGGAGGTCCAGTGCTGCATGCTGGGTAACTGGAGGGTTCCATGGTGGCCGAGCCCTTCCTGGCAGGTTATTTCCCGTTTGGAGCAACAGTCACCAATAGATTTATTTGAAGATTGACCTAACTTATGTAAAGTACCTTTCACATGGTAGTCAGGTCCCTGAAAAGTCTTCTCCCCATTATTGTTTTAATAAAATATGAACTTAAAAATTCATAGTAAAAGATTTTTAAAATGGTCTCAAGCCAGTTTCTGAGTTTGTAAAACATTTAACAAGCGTGAACGGAAGGCACACCGTGGACCTCGGTAGGCCCATCAGGTCGTGTGTTAGACTGCAGCTTGCTGCAGTTTGTGGTAGCTAAGGCTCTGAGCCACGGGTCTCCGTGTCTGAGGTAAAATACATGAGGATTTTCATGCACGAACTGGCACATATCATTTGTTAAAAAATCAAGAGCTGAGAAAATCAAATATTTCAGCACTTGTGGAAGTCTGCTTTGCTAAATTATACTTTATATAAATGATCAGTAAATTATCCCCACTTTAAATTTAAAACAGTAAGAGAGTGGATTTGGTTCCCATCTGTTCCGGGCATCTCGAATGCTTTGGCTGGTGTTAAATAGGCTTTCGCTTTGCAAAGTGTGGCTGAGGAGTACGGTGTGTGACCTAGTCTGTGCTGTAATAACAGAGCATGACTGCTGTGCTCTCCTTAATAATGTACAATGATTACATCACTCCCTGCCTCGAAATATTTATATGGTAGTCAAGTCATCATACAATAATTAGGCATGAAAGCATCTACGAAGAAGACAGAGGATATACATTTAAGGCTGTAAAGCTCCAGAAAATGTAAATGCCATTTTTATGCACTTTAGTTTTCTGTCTGTTTCTCGAAAACATGACTCATAGGTGTTTAATAGCCTGTCAGATATCTTGCAGGAAAATGAATATACTGATTTCATTCCAAGAAAATCCATCTTTTCCCATTTTTTTCAAGCACACTTCTGTAGGTGGTGAGAGGGAACCAGAATTCCATTGCCTGTTTAAACACACAGCACTCCAGCTGCTGCCCCAGCTACCCACTAGAGGAAGAGAGCGTAACTAAATTTTGGCCACAATGTATATATAGAAATAAATGTACTGAAATCTCAGCGAAAGCTTTGGCTATGCTCAGCATAGTGGAGAACTTGAGATTAGCTGAGATCACATTTCCCTCACGGCCGTCCTCAGCATCCTTGCTTTCCCAGATCAGTTTGTAAACACACTTCATTCAATTAGAATGAAAGCGCGCACCTCAGTTAGTCAGCTTGGTGACTGTGCGCATGTGATTTGAAAGAACAGGACGACCCCTTGTTGCTAATGCAGAACTCATTGGATTTGGCTCGGAGAGGTTGGAGCTTGGTGACCCTTATTTTTCCTCAAATATATGAAAAATGAATTTGTATTCTAAAGCACACCTTTGATGAGCTGGTACGGACATTTTCTTGTGTCTGTTTTCAAGGCTTTCCCCCCTCATTACATTTCTGGCTTCAAGTGTGCTTTTAAAAATTCATTCCTTACAAAAAGTCAGTCTACATATTGAAAATTACTCCTCTCTTCTGTAGAACTTCCTCATCTTCACCTATGCTGGATTTTCTAAGAGTAGGCACAGGGGCTGGAGAGATGGCTCAGCGGTTAAGAGCACTGACTGCTCTTCCAGAGGTCCTGAGTTCAAATCCCAGCAACCACATGGTGGCTCACAATCATCCGTAATGCAATCTGATGACCTCTTCTGGTGTGTCTGAAGACAGCTACAGTGCATTTACAATATAGTAAATAAATAAATCTTTGTTTTAAAAAAAAAAAAAAAAGAGTAGGTACAATGAGATGGTTTGGTTCCTCTTAAGAAAGCCCTGACAGGCCCATGACACTGGCTACTGCTGTAACTGTACATTTCTATACATAATTGATGACCTGGCCCCAGCAGACTGTACCAGTGCACAGCAGTGTGGATTACCATACAGCGAGGGGTGGCAACAGGTCTTTGAATTTTCCATTTCTGAATAGAAAGAACTCCTTGCTAACAAAAACCCCAGAAGGACTGAGTTCACTGTAGTAATTTCTATTCTTCAGAGAGTGGAGCACTCGGAGGGCAGCACCGGAAGGCCCGTCAGGCTCAGCGTTATGCCAACGTCCTTATCCCATCTTAGACTCCTCCAGCGGTTGGTTTCGCTGACATTTTGGTAATGATATGCACGTGAAAAGTTTTTGGGCCAAGGAAAGCTAAGTTCCAGACAGCACAGTTGGATATATTCTCTAATCCAATTGCCCTTTTAATTTAATTTATAAAAGTTAAGAAGGCTATTAAGTAGGACTGCTCATTTCTTCTCGAATGTCTTGCATGAAATTCCTGTCAGTGTTGTTTCGAGTCCTACTCCCTATGTCCTGTCAGGAGTGTACTCTCTAGTCTGTCTGTCCCTCCTGTTTCCACCCTACATCCCTTACATCCCTGCCCCAGGCCATTTCCTGGCACCTCCAGCTTCTACCTGCCTTGGCCATCCAGAGTCATTGCAGCCTAGCAAGTTAGTAGCCACTCCTTCCTTGTCAGACCCCCCGTCTGTCTGTCTGCGTTCCCACTGTCCCCAGCATCCAGCCTTCTCGTTTCTTAGGCCTCCACTCGCTGCCACTTGGCTCAGGGTAGAAACTAAATGCCCATGTTGGGGTATTTCCCTGGCCTTTTATCATGTTCCCACTGTAGCATAGGTGTTCAGAAATTATCATTGAGTAAAACTACAAAAACCCTATGAATATGACATTGAATTTTAACTGTAGAAACAGTAATTTTTAGATAGATGATACATTGTTAGCATTTATAGTTATTCTAGACTCCTGCTTTGCTGTTCCTGTAGTAGGGTATATTCTGGTTATTAGTTGCAGCTTTCTAATGTGCAGGAAGCCCTGACTAAATCCCAGGTGTGGGGCACACCTGCACAATTCCAGCATTTGGGAGGTTCAGACAAGAAGACAAGACATCCAAGGTCATCTTTGACGTCATAGCAAGAAATGCACACAGCTAAAAGTTGTAATTCAGATAAAAAAGGGGTCTGTTAGTATTTCATGCTGAGATTTTAACTTTCATTTAATTCCTTTTTCAACATAGAATTTCACAGCAGAGAATTTCTGCAAGTTCTACTGAATATTTATGTAGGTTGGTAATTTGATATAGCCAGGGGAAACAGGTTCTGGCTTTGTTTTGTCCTCGTCTCTTGGACTGCCCTTTACACTTAGGTATCTGAATGCACAGCTAAGAAAGCCTTCATATAAAATCACTGTTTGTTAAAATTGTTTTTAAATTCTGTTTAATTTCACAACATATTCTACCATTTAAGCATTAAAAGCAGCATGTTTATTAAGCCTTCAGTTTGCAAATTTCTTCTTAAAGTTTCTAAGCTAATCATTGATTATAGGAAAAATAATTTTGAATTCCAACCATATCAATGGAGGTTAAGTCCATTTTTTTTTTTGTTTTGTTTTGTTTTTGTTTTTGTTTTTGTTTTTTCGAGACAGGTTTTTCTCTGTGTAGCCCTGGCTGTCCTGGAACTCACTCTGTAGACCAGGCTGGCCTCAAACTCAGAGATCCACCTGCCTCTGCCTCCCAAGTGCTGGGATTAAAGGCGTGTGCCACCACTGCCGGGCTCATTTTTTTTTTTTTTTTAATATATAAGAAAAAGAGATACAATATAGAGCTGTAGGTTTGAAATTTATCAAATCCTGGCTTCAAAAATCACTGCTTCTCTCTGAGCAAATTAGCTACCTTCTGTATGCAATGGCCTCTTAGTCCGTTATGGAGACACTCACTAACAGCATCATCCGCTGGCTTGCCTCCAAACTGCCTGCAGAGTGTGTACTGGCTTGCAAGTATGTTTAGCAAATGTCACCTATTAGCAAAAACTTGGTTGAAGACGCTGAGATAGATGGCTCCATTGTCATGTGGCCTGTGTTTAGATCTCAGCTCACATAAAATTCTGGGTGTGGTAGCATACATATATGATCCCAGTGCTGGAAGCTGCAAACACAACATGACTCTAGGTCTTGTTGGCCCACTAGTCTTACCCGGAGAGATGGCTGAGAGGTTAAGAGCACTTGATCTTGGAGAGGACCAGTGTTTGATTTCCAGCACCCACATGGTGGTTCACAGCTGTCTGTAACTCCAGTTTCAGGAGATCCAGTGTCCTCTTCTAGCCTGTGTGGGCACAGTGTACATACATGATGCAGGGAAAACATTCATACAATTCTTTAAAACACACACACACACACACACACACACACACACACACACACAGAGAGAGAAAGGTGGAGAGTGGTAAAGTAAGTTATCCAACATTGACCTCTGACTTCTACACAAACACACACACACACACACACACACACAGTTGCACAACCCTTGGTTGAGATAGTGGTATTCTGCTTTAGGCATATTTCTAAGAACAGAGAATATTAGATAGAGTACAAATAAGTTTCGTCCTTCATGAATTGGCCCAGGATGGAGCCAAACAAAAATGCTGGTTTCATTGCTCTGCATGGAGATCAAACCCAGGGCCTATGCATAGGCAAACACTTTATCACCAAGTGGTATCCCCCTCACATGAGTAAGTGGAAGGTCGTAAGTGTGCTGCATGCTACTGGGGAGAGACACACAGCACACCTGCGTATTCAGCAGGAAGAGATATTGGAAAGCTACTAATGAAGGAAGTGTGGGCAGGAGCAGCTCAGTCAAGGAAATGGATCCAGCACCCAGAGCTAGCACGTGGAGAGACCCATAGAGGATGGACAGAGAGGCGGACATAGGTTGGTAGGTAGGAGCAGACCATGTGGATGTGGTAGCACTCTTTAATGACATTTCAATGTGGAGGCTGGGTTGGAGTCTCCTAGAGTTTAAGCACCAAGGGAAAGACAGAGAAGCAGTCCATTTTGAGATACAGCATTGAACCCCAGCTGAAGGGTAGCATGTACTCTTGAGCTTCTCTCTTCCCTCTTCTGCCTGGATCTCCCCACTTACTCCTGGAGCAAACCCCGAGCCCCTGGCCTGTGGCACTGCTGTGTGCCTGTAGTAATGCCTCCTCCTCCAAGCTCCTAATCACAGCCCACTGTGAGAAAAGAGTCATGCCAACACTGGGGGAATCATACCAAGATGTGAGGAAGCCCTTTACATTCCCTTTGCTTGCTGAGAGCCAGAGAGCACCTGGTTTATATGGGCTTCATCTGTCTGCACTTGCCATATTTGAAACAAAAACTGGTGAGAAGGGATTCTCCTCGTACATCTGGCAAATCTGTTTCCTCCTGGGCTTGCCATCAAGACAGCTGGAGTCTGCTCCCTTGCCGTCAGAGCTGCTGCAGGATCACATCTCAGAGCTTCCAGAGGGAAGCTCATCCGAGCTTCTCTGATGAGACCATGGAGAGGGAAAGCAAACCCAGTGATGGCTTCTCTGGATGGCTTCTCTGCTGTTATCTTGAAGGTCCTGCTCAATCCTTCCAGCCTTCAGACCAAGGTCACTGCTTAAGCCAAGCTTCTACTCTGAGGGAGAAGGCAGGTTGCAGAAACAGGTAGAGAACATGGGCCATAGGCACTTAGCCATTTCTGCTTTCAGTCTTTCCGTGTATCAGCACCTGAATTCAGAAAATGATCTAAAGATTCCAGATGGTTCTTAGTGTTTGCAGAAACACTTCCCCATTTGAAATACCTGAAACGGGATCTTTTTACCTCGGACGCTGTTTAGGCTGAGCCTCCCTTCAAGCTAACTGATTCCCTATGTGACCTGTGACCTGCTTCAGGTCACTGGCTTTCTGTGACACAGCCCCGCCCAGAGACTGCAACTTCGATGTTTATCTTTCAAGCCCCGTAGCTAATGTGAGAATTGCCCTCTCTGTGGTCTCTAGAAGTTCAGGAATGATAGGACTTTATGTAGGTTGCAAGGAAGGGCTTTCTGGAGGCAGCTGAAGCTGTTCTGCATGGTGCATAGCTTACAGATGAGCCTGGAGTCTTTACTTGACAGACTTGAAAGACAGCATTCCTAGATAGGACTTTTGTTAAAAATTCACTTTCATTGCTTTTAATCATATCTTGTACCTGTAATATTAAGCTCCACCCTTATTGTTTTTTGGTTTTTTTGTTTTGTTTTGTTTTTTGGGTTTTTTTTTTTAAAACATTTTTTAAAGATTTATTTTATTTTATTTATTTTATGTGTGTGAGTACACTGTATGCTCCGACATAATTCACTGTAGCTGTCTTCAGATGCACCAGAAGAGGGCGTCAGATCTCATTACAGTGGTTGTGAGCCACCATGTGATTGCTGGGATCCAAACTCAGGACCTTCAGAAGAGGAGTCAGTGCTCTTACCGGCTCAGCCATCTCGCCAGCCCTGTTTTTTGTTTTTGTTTTTGTTTTTTGTTCTTTTTTTGGTTATTTGTTTTTGTTTGTTTGTTTGGGGTTTTTTTGTTGTTGTTGTTTTGTTTTTTTGAGACAGGGTTTCTCTGTGTAGCCCTGGCTGTCTTGGAACTCACTCTGTAGACTAGGCTGGCCTTGAACTCAGAAATCTGCCTGCCTCTGCCTCCCAAGTGCTGGGATTAAAGGCGTGCGCCACCACTGCCCGGCTGTCCTCACTGATAATGAGGATAAATTTTACCCTTTTAAAACTTACACTAATCGTACATTTCTATCGATATTAAGTACTTTAGTTTTGAAGTTTGTGAACTCTGTTACCTCCCACGTCACTAGTAGCATTTGTTCTTTAAGGAGTGGCCTGCATACATGATAGAACATTGTGGACAGATGACAAGTCGATTGTATACCTTTATTTGACCTGAGTTACCTTGGGATGTGTCACTTGTAGGTAAACGGTTAGGGACAGGAGGGTTGAGTTGGATCAGTGAGCAGGCACAGGTGGGTAGTCCACAGCAGATGGCCTGTGTTTATCTGAGTTTGAGTGTATATATTGCCCGTGTCTTTATCTTCTTACCTGATGCCTAATTCCTACTTTTACCTTGATAAACTGGTAGCTGCATCCAAACGAGCAACTCAGCAGCAAGCAGACACATCTGGGGGAGCAGACACGTCTGGAAGAGCAGACATGTCTGGGGAACAGTCACATCTCGGGAAGTAGTCACATCATTTGGGGGAGCAGTCACATCATCTGGGGGAGCAGAGAGCACAGCCCAGGACTACAGTGTGAACCCTGATGAAAGAAAGTTTCTAGGAAAAATTCTTTGGGAAATATGCATAATTAGTGACTTGCTTTATTCTTAAATGCAAATATTTTAGTCTTAAATGAAAAGTATCTTTAAAGTAAATTTGAAGAGGGTTGATTAAGAAACATGGTTCAAAAATGCATTCATATATGAAAAAACATATTTTTTTTAAGGACATAGGAATTAGGACAAGGGATTAGAAATGAGATTGTGTCTACCAGAAAGAGTTCTTCTGAACGTGCTTCAGCATTGCACTGCTTTTGTTATGAGAGTGGCATTGGACTATACACACAAAATAGTTAATGTGCACTTATATGCACAGAAGCAAACCATAACAATTTGTCTAGCACAGAACTTTCTGGTCTTGCTTTGCCCTGCAAGGTCCCACAGCGCCACCTAGTGCCATAGGTTTTACTTTGCATATTTTTATAAATTTAAAAAGTCCAGTGCCCAAATTTTCATAGAATGAGGCATGAAAGCAAATATGTGGCTTAAGCAGTACCACAAACACAGTGATACCAGGGTCTTGACTGAAATGTTTAAGTGGACTGTACAACAAATCTGTTATAAAAATTTCCTGACTTAAGAAATGGTTATTATTCAAGCTCACAACAGGAAACTGTCGACGATTGTTGCATTGTGTGTGGACTGATGAAGTTACTGTGGGATAAATGTCCAGGATAAATGCCCTCCCCCTTTTATTGTTTGTCACTCTGTAAGCAATTAAAGATCTTATTCCTGGGCTGTTTCTGAAGTTCACCAATCAACAGTGTATACCACAGAGCCTACCAATTTCAGGGAAAATCATATATTCCCTTTTTATGTTAGAATTGAGAGGACTCAGAGATAAGTGAAGCGACTTCTGTGAATAAAAGATAATAACATAAGTCAAATAGAAGAATACTCTCTTGGGGGAAGAGCGCAAAGAAATGGAGTTGAGAAGGGACAGGCCAAGTTCTGGGCAGTCTATATGATATGGTGGCCATAAGGTGGCTATGGTCCTGGGTCACTCACAGCCACTGCCTGATGGGGGATGTCGGCGATGGATGGAGACTGGTGTGCTGTTTGTTATGGAAGGACTCATTACAAACAATCTCATGATCTAATGGAGTACTAGAAAATCCCGCTATTCATCCTTTTAAAGTTTCTGTACAACTAAGTTTTTCCCAATGTGCTATTTTGTGCAAGGGAAACATTTCAGTTTTTCCTTATAATAGCCATCCATATTGAAAACACTAATTTTCTAATCAAGAGACCATTGTTAGGAGATGGATAACCTTTTAGAAGACTTTATCATATGTTGTGTATGTTGAGGGAGTGTTACTACGTAGCATATAAACTACAAGAATGCAGAGAATTTTGTCAGTCTGTGTCTTTAACTTCTAGTATAGGGTCTGTCACATTGTAAGCACCCAAAAAGAAAGCGGATGGATCAGGAGATTAAAGGTTTGCCTCGCAAGTGTGCAGACCAGCCTTGGGACTCCCCAGGACACACATAAAAGCTAAGCAGGCATTGGCGGCTGTCTAGAATCCCAGCACAGAGGTGGTACACACAGACAGGTGATCTTAGGACTCACTGGCTTGTTGGAGTAGCCAAAATCTGTGAGCCTCTGGTCAGCCACAGTCCCTGCTTCAGTAAGAGTGGTGAAAAGCAATTGAGTAAGATATCCAGTATCAACTTCAGGACTCCATATGCACACATGCACATGTACACATACATCCATATACATGGTCCCACTCATGTATGAACATACATGTATACCCACATGCATGTGAACACATACCACATCACATATACTAAAAAATAGAAAGAAAGAAAGGAAGAAAGTTGTTGAATGAAGGAGGAAATGAGAACATGTGACATTGTGTCCAGCTGATGTATGCAGCACAGCACAGTCATGAGCGGGTATATAGTGGGATTTTATTCAGGTTGCCTATGTAACTGTAGATGCAGTTATGTCCTTATTCCTGCTGTCATTAACACATGAGCACTGGTAAGAATTAATTTCGATTTCATAATATTAAAAACAGTCATATATGTTTCAAATGTTTGAATGTGTTCAGTTTTTCTGTTTCTCTTTTTGTTATTCTTATTGAAAACATATTCACCTGAACCTCACTTATAAATCAGGCGCACCAAAACTCAGTCACAATGGAACAGTATTTTGTTCACTTTTTACAGCTGAGTTACTGATAACTGTCATTTGAACTGAAGTCTGCTATGGTTAAAAGTCTCGCAGTTGTCCTTATATTGATCATCCTGGTAATTGTTCATTAGGTATACTCACTTCCTAATTAGTTCAGTTCTGTAAGTGATATTTCATAGCTGCTTGCCAGGAGAAATCAGTTTATAAGCTTGAGCTATATTGTTTCACTTTAAATGACTCATGATTCTTACTGATTTGATGTGCATAGACTTGAAGTTGTTGAAGGGTTCGTTTTGTTTTTTTTTTTCTTTTCTTCTTCTTCTTCTTCTTCTTTTTTTTTAACTGTCAACGTGTGCAGAAGTTGCCCTCTACTGGGGAAGTAGGAAAATTATATTGACATAGATTTTTCAGTTTCCTTAAAGACCTAGTTAAACTTGTTTGCCATTTTTCTGGTGTTTATTTCCTACTCTCTGGCACTTTTAAGTTCCAGAGATATGGAAGTGCTTGTAAGAATACATTTAAAAATAACTATCTTACTTGCTGTGGTCACATCAGCCCTTGGAAGGCAGACGCTGAAACATTGTTGAATTTGAAGCTACCCTCAGCTCTATAGAAAAATCTTGCCTTAAAATACTAACAACAGTAACAAAAGCAAATGGGACCAGGGAGCAGACCCCGTGGACAAAAGAGCTAATTTTGCAAGCCTAGCATCCTGAGTTTCATCCCTGGGGCCACATCCATGCAAGGCCAGGCAGTGTGTGTGTGTGTGTGTGTGTGTGTGTGTGTGTGTGTGTGATCCCAGTACTCCTGCCAAAATAGGAGGCTGAGCCAGGAGAAACAGCTTACATGGACATATATAAACTTACAGACACAACCAGTAAATATATGGTGTGACTATAGATAGAGCTATTTCTGCTCCAAATTTTCTTTTCCTTATTTACAAAATCTACTAAGACTTAGAGGTGATTGTATTGGGATGAGTCTTAGCTGAAATATTAAGAGTAATTTGCTATATATAATTATGCAAAATGAGTCATTGCTGTTTTTAACCATTTATCTTCAGAATGAAAGTCTCTAATACTTTAAAAGTTCCCTCCAGAACTTATTTGCATTTTCTTAATTAACACAGTTAAGTTTGTACATGCTGACGTGTGTGTGTGTGTGTGTGTGTGTGTGTGTGTATGTGTGTGGTATGCTTGTGTGTGTGGTGTTGGTATGTATTGAGGGTTTGTACTGAGCAGGATTCACTTGTCCCACATGTGGAGGTCAGAGGATACCCTTGGGTGTTTTAAGATGGGTTTTTGCTTGGCTTTCCCGTGTGGTTTGCTGCAGTGGACACCAGGCTAACTGCAAGCAGTCAGTATATATCAGCTGACACATCATTACTAATTTAAGAGTCTTAAATCACCTAAGATAGTGTCCTTCTCAGTAAGTGGGTGTGCTGTTCTCTCTTTCAGAGAAGTATATGTGGACACACACCCATCCATCCATCCATGCATCCATCCACCCACCCATCCACCCATCCATCCATCCACCCACCCACCCACCCACCCACCCACCCATCCACCCATCCATCCATCCACCCACCCACCCACCCACCCATCCATCCATCCATCCATCCATCCATCCATCCATCCATCCACTGCTCCATCAAAAAACAAAAACAAAAACAAAATCATAAGGGCCTAGCATCAGCCAGGCACTGTTCTTTTGTAAATGCCAATGATATGATTAGCAAATATATATGTAATCCTTTAAGCCAGTGGGAATGTAGACCCAGTGTTACTCCCATGACCTAAGAGGTTATTTAGTACATTAAGTTACTCATACACCTTTTACAGGAGACATTATATGTATGGGTATATTATACTTATATGTGAATGAAATTTGATCTGTATTGCTATCTTACATCCTGGCTACATACTCTTTTTCTCCTTTGTTCCTTTGTTTTCCTAACCCCTTTCTCCCGTTCCTTGGGCTCCATGCTGACCTTTCAGCCGGTAATGTGATTCTTGTCCTGGAGCCCACCTTTTCACAGTACCTGTTAGCCATGCTCTCTATAAGCCTCTTGTTTCTCCTGTGCAAACTATTAGGTTACTGTCTTGGATTTTAAATGAAATAGTATGAAATGAAAAGTACTTTACACAGTTTCTACTATATAGTATTTCTCAGTAAATGCTGGCCTTTGGTTTCTTGATAGTATTTGCTACCCACTTGTGGTTCGTATAGAAATGGTCCCCATATGGCTCATAGTTTTGAATGCTTGACCATCAGGGAGGGCCACTATTAGGAGGTGTGGCCTTATTGGAGTGGGTGTGGCTTTGTTGGAGGAAGTGTATCACTGGGGGGTGAACTTTAAAGTTTCAAATGCTCAAACCAGGCCTAGTCTGCATCCCCTCTCTTTCCCCCTCCCCCCTCTCTCTTCCTGCTGCCTGCCTTTTCAGAAGTTTATCTCTCAGCTCCTCTCCCAACTCTGCCTCCTTGGGGCCATACCTCTTGCCCCGTGATAAGAGACTAAACCTCTGGACCTGTAAGCCAGCCCCATTCCAATGCTTTCCTTTACGAGAGTGGTGTATGTGTCTCCCAAAGCAAGAAGCTCCACAAGTTCCTACTGAGGCCTTTCAGGCCTGGCAAGCTTTGGCAAACCACCAGGTCCTAAGGAACTCCCCTCTTGCCATTAAGAAACCAGGCTTGTCTCTTTTCTATAGCATTTGCTGTGGTACCCATGGAGAACCGTTATCATTGTCCCCAGGAAAGCCACATTACAATCCCTCCAATTGCAGTTGTGTGCCCACAGAGGAGGTCTGAAGGCCAAAATGAACCTTTGACAGCTAAGATCTCGCCTTGGCTCCAGAAGCCTATATCTTTGTAGTCTGCTTTATGTCTTCCTGCTGCTTCCTAGGCCTGCTGCCTACGGATAAGGAAAGTCGGGCGCTTCTTGGGCTTACTCACGGTGCTTTACGCCTGTAAATGTTCAGAAGGTTCACGTGACGGATGACTCCTGGGAAAGCACAGCAAATGCCCACACCCACTGTGCTGTGAGCAGTGAGTGGACCTCAGTTGTTCTTGTTCCTGTTGATCTGCATAGAAAAGGCCAGGTCAGCAGCTAACTATTTAGTACAGGATGGTGGGTTCTCATAGCCAGAGAGAATGACTAATTATTCAGCTTGAAAGTAAAAAGAGAATCAAGCATGGTGGCATGTCTCTGTACTTCCAACACTTAGGAGGAGGTGGACATAGGGCAATCAGGTGTCTTGGCTAAATAGCAAGTTTGATCCCATATACAAACAAACAAAAACAATGAAATGAACTGTTTTTTTTTTCTTTTTTGTTTTTCTACTTTATCCACTCTGCAAGTCTGAATATTAGGACCCCAAGTTGGCTCAGTTCAGCATTTATTTCCCTTCCTTTCCACATCATCTTTAGCAAGGAGAACTATCCTTGGATCATAAATGCTAGAAGTCAATGTGAGAAAAGGAAAGTTGTCCCAGGATAAGCAGGCTGGGTCTGCTGGCTCAGACAGATGACCTAACCAAGTCTGAGAAAAGTGAATCATGCTTGCCGACTCACTATCTCGGACAGAGCTGGAGTTGTGTAGACTATTGTGCACACCAGAGAAGGAGGAATTGTATGCCCCACTTACAAGTTATTTAACATCCATCTGGGGGAAGAGTAACAATTGCTTAATCACATCGTGCCTGATAAGGAGTCACAAAGAAATGTGTCCATCGATGTGTTCTAGGACGAGAATGGGTCCATTGAGCTAGTTATCAGGGAAGAACCTGTTCTTCTCTCTTTGTGAAATATAGTTGTTAATTCAAAGCAATGCCATTGCCTCCGGGCACCTGTGGCCATTCCTGTCTGTTCACCTGTTGTCCCTGGCTGCTTTCCAGGTACAACAGTTAAATGGAGTGATTCCAACAGGGAAGCATCAGCCAATTATCTGGCCCAACACAGCTTCTGCTCTACGTTCTAAATCCACTGCCTGAATATCCAGATTACCCAGGGAGTGTGCCAAAATGAAGATTAGGAAATAACAGATCTGGGGCATAGCCCACTGCTGATGGTTCTAAGACCATATTCCAGTCTATCAAAGGTCTAGATTTTCAAAAGGACACTTAGCAGATTACTCCATTTAAAAAGCAAAAGAAGCCAGGCAGTGGTGGTGCACATCTTTAATTCCAGCACTTGGGAGGCAGAGGCACTCAGATTTCTGAGTTCGAGGCCAGCCTGGTCTACACAGTGAGTCCAGGACAGCCAAGGCTACACAAAGAAACCCTGTCTCAGAAAAAACAAACAAACAAACAAAAAAACAAAAACAAAAACAAAAAAAAGCAGCAGAAGAAATTGTGAGTTGGACATCAGTTCTTTTGGCCAGAATCTCACTTTATTTGAGTGATAGTGTGCAAGGATCAGTGTTACCTTCGAGGAATGTTGTCATTACCAAGTGGTTATCTGGCTATCCTTTCCTTGTCTGAGGTATTGGCCCTGTGATTATGTTTGAAGAAGGCAACAGCGAGCTTGGTAATGTGTGTTTAATTGACTCAATGTTGACGAAGTTACTAGGCACTTCCTCTGTTGGAAGACAGCACTGTCCTCTGGCTTAGCATATTTTTGGAGCAGAGACACCGCCCACCACCACATTCTTTGTGATCTTTTTAAGGCTGCTTAAATAGAATTTCCCCAGGAGAAAGGGCTGCTCTCCTTTGTACCCATTACAACAGAGCCAGGTTCCCTAGTTGAAGCAATAGTCTTTCCATCGGCATCGCTCGCTGGACTTGTAGGTGAGAATGTCAGCTGCTCCTTCTGTTGGAGTCTTAGCTCCTAAAGAGGTGTCTTGTTCCTCCCCCTCTCCCTCCTCTGCTCCCTCCTTCCTTTCCTTCTCTGGTCCCTTCCTGATTATCTCACTGGCCATTTCAATCCAATGGTTTCCTCCTGGGCCTCTTTTAAACTTTAGCTGGTATTCTGTTTGTATCTTTTTTTAAGATTTATTTATTTATTTCATGTACCAGACACACCAGAAGAGGGTATCATAGGATGCCCCTTACAGATGGTTGTGAGCCACCATGTGGTTGCTGGAAATTGAACTCTAGAAGAACAGTCAGTGCTTTTAACCGCTGAGCCATCTCTCCACCCCACCCCCACCCCCATTCTTATCTTTAACTTTTCCACTCCTCTGTAGCAAGAGCCAAGCAACCGTTGTGTTCATTGACTGGATTCAACACTCAGGCCCAGATAGCCAGCCACCTGCTGTGTCCCTGGTGGAGGCCTCCCTTACAGATTACTCACACTTGTCTTCCCCAAGGAAAATGAGCCTATTCTTCCCTGTGGCCATCTTGGCTGAGTAATTGGCTCTGTGGGCTTCTGTTTGGTCAAGAACCTCCTAGGTCAGAAAACTAAGACGTTACCCTTCCTTCTTGTTACTGTCGCCCACACACAGCTAATTGATCCATCCATCCATCTTCAAGGACCTCTCCCATCTTCTGTCTCTGTCTCCATCTCTACAATCTCCTCCCCCTAGCTCACAGCAGCTTCTGCATAGAGTATGGAGGGACTCACCTCGCGGCTGGGTTTCTCCCTTCCATCCTCTGCTTCCACCTCTTCTAAGCTGTCAGCACACTGCCACCCCAGATTCCTGTCCCACACTCATGACTGCCGCAGACTCTTCCCGAGATCACCCATCTCTGATGCAAAGCCCAAATGCCATGATGGATTTATTAGGAGACCGTTCTGAGTCTTTGGGCTTGGAAGTTCATCCCTCCCAACTGCCCTGCCTCTGCGCAGTTTGAAGTTTGGTTGGCTCTTCTCTCCTCCTCCTCCCTCTCTTGCCTGCTCGCCTTCCCGAGTCCTTTCAGAGCTCTCTCCGAGGTTCTCATTTTGTGTGCTCCTCACATTATTATAGTTGCTTGTCTCTGGTCTCTGAAGACTCAGAAGGTAGGGATGCATCTGTGTCATTTGCTTCTATGTACCTCAGCATCTAACAGAGCTAGTGCTTCTCTCTCAGGCTGTGTGATAACCGAGGTCATTGTTGTTTGATTAGGTGGTTTGTTGATTTGGAGGGGGAGAGGGAGGGGAGAGGACAGAGTCCCTTTAGCTCAGGCTGCCTCAGTATCAGAGTGCTGGCTACAGACACGCACTTCTGCAGAAAGCCATTTTGTCCTTAGAGAACCTCATTGAATTGCTTTGTTGTCCGTATTTGTGGTGTCATACCCGTCCTTGACTGCATCGTTGACTGCCCATTTTGTTTAAATGTAGATATCCTCAGAACTGCCAGTACCACCCTTTTAGAACTCAGTGCTGTGAGTTTGTTAACTAGAACCACTAGTTACATACTGGCTTGCCATAACCTTGCCCCTGAAGGATGAACTTTTCCCCAGCTTTTTAACATAGAAATCATCTGTTAGCCCCAAGGCAAAAGGCAGAGAGCTGGAGACATCGTAGTTGGTAATTTTTTTTTTTTTTTTGTTTTTGTTTTTGGTTTTTTTTTTTGTTTTTTTCGAGACAGGGTTTCTCTGTGTAGCTCTGGCTGTCCTGGAACTCACTCTGTAGACCAGGCTGGCCTCGAACTCAGAAATCCACCTGCCTCTGCCTCCCAAGTGCTGGGATTAAAGGCGTGCGCCACCACTGCCCGGCAGTTGTTAACTTTTTAAAGTTAATTTTTATACAAATATACATTCAAGGCTCTAAGGAAAGGTATTGCAGAAGTTTAATTTTAAACAAGTTGCGAGCATGCTTTCCTCACACGTATGGAATAACTAAGCTGGATGGTAAATGGCTTCTGAGGCAATCGCAGATATTTATGTAGGCCACCAGGAAAACATGCTGGATGCATTTCTATTACAGACAGAAGTGGTTAGTCTTTATTTCGGGTCAACAAAACAGTAACCTCTAGGGCCTTCTTTCCCTTGCGAAACAAATCATTTATTCACAATATATTTGTTTCATAGTCAGGCTACTAACTGATATAAACAGGAGTCAAGGAAGCTGTGTGTTCAGGTAGCTGAGTCCTAGGGTTGGCCAGTGGGCTCCAGCCTCACTACAAGGACAGCTGCTCTTTTCTGTCCCATTCCCAAGGTTCAGGACGTTTCTCTTAAGTGGGTCTGATTTCATGCATGTTGGTGAGAGTACGTTTAGAAGAAGGCTCCAAACTGGCCCAGGAAGAAGGACTTTGAAACCAGGGAGGACTTAACAACACTAACGCATTGCTTCTAATGAATAGCCAGAGGAAAGAGCTAAGAGGCCAGGATTCTAGTTAACAACACAAGAGTCAGCTAAGAGGGCCCGAAGAAGGAAGGTGGACCTTCCACTAAATTGCTGCAAGGGAAGGCAGAAAACAATGGAGTGGTCTGAGGTTAATTTAAGAAAGTGTTTCCCCCCTTAGTGAACCTTCAGCCAGGCCACTGACTGGGGACAGCAAGTGATAGCTGTGTGGTTCCTTGGTTAAGATATGGCCATCCGGCTCACATGGCTTGTGAGGAGGTTGGCAGGTGAGGACTAGACCTACAGGTCCCAGGATCCTTTGCAGAGTTGTCATTTCTTGTTGTCAAGTTATACAGAACCCTGGGGATTGGCCTCAGACACCAGTAATGAGATCACTATAGCTGTTGCAGCAAAACCTCTTCATCAGTTTTTCAATTAAAAATGCCATGAGACGTTCATTTCGGTTTTATTTGTGTTTGTCTGAATGTCAGCATCAGCCTTGACCATCTCTGTCCTTCTCGCTGCCGCCATTAGACTATGTTTATTCAGTGACTCACAAAAGCAGCATAAATGGGTTTGGGGGGAGTTTTTCAGGAGACAATGAAAGCCATCATTTCATGGCTTGAGTTCTCAGGTGTTGCAGGCAGAAGGCTTTCCTAGACACACAGGAGCCGCAAGAGACTTTGATATGATCCTGACCCTTCAAAAGGGTCAGTGCCTTCTGCCAGAAGTGCCATGGCTTTCCACTGAGAGGAGTTACTTAGGAAAGGGAAAGGGGAAAAAAGTTAAGACTTTTGTAAATCCTATGTATTTGACTTTCTAGCCTTCAGTGTTTATTGCTGGCACTGTTTAAATTTTGAGTACCCCTCCACCTTTTACACTGATGTTTGCAAAACCCAAGCTTTATAGGGCTGCATGAACTCCGTCACACAGTGGCTCGCCTTACAGTTCATTTCATGGCATTAAAAGGCACACAGAGTATAAGCTCCTCTCTGATTTGACCCTTAAACTAGAACTGCAAAAAGATGGCGTAATATATATTACAGAGATTTTTAATTTATATTTATATTTAGTTTGGGGAGTAGGGGCCTACCACAGTGAACATGTGGAGGTCAGAGGACAATGTCCAAAGAGTCTCTTGTCCGTCCCTTCCACCTTTCTGTGGGTTCTGGCCATTGAATTCTGGTCAGGAGTCCTGCGTCATCAGATAGCAAACATCTTTACCAGGAGCCATCCTGTGCACCCCCAAAAGATTACATGACCATCATTCAAAAGTATGATCTCTGAAGCTAAGGAGAGAGAGGTCCCCCAATTCAACTACTGTGTTTAAGGTTCAACTCCTTACCGTGTACTTAAGGATGTTTGTAGTATAGAGCTCATGTGGTTGTTGTGAGGATTTCATGAACTAACAGACATAAAGCTCTTAGCACAAACTCTGACACGAGTACTTCATAAATACGTTTAGTAATAAATATGACCTCAGCCAAACTTAACAGTGTCACATCACAACTGATGGTGTTGGAGATGACTTGGTTCCTAATACAAATGAAAAAGGAGGTTCCAGCATTGCCTACTAACCCAGATAATGAACGTGAACAGCCCTCATTGATAAATAATGAGGAATAGTCAAACCAGAATATCCTATCCACTAACAAATTTTAATACCTCAGAACTAAATATTGCTAGCCCTTGGTAGAAAGCTAAGAGATTATTCTGTTAGTTACTGCATATTTGAAATGTCTGCACAGAGAAACCTGCAGATTCCTGTGCTCTGCTTCCAGAATGACTATCTCTGGGTGTCACTGATTACCTGGGGTCAAAGGCAACTCGCTGCATGTGTGCTATGGTAGAATTCTGCAGGGAGTGATGGTGGTGGTTGAGAGCTGTCTTCCAGTGACCAGCAAATTTAGAACTGGATGATGCTGGCTCATATCCAGCTTCTGCCATCTTTGCTATGTGACTTGGTGTTGGCTGGCTTTTCAAATCCCTCTTTCCTCGGGCAGGAAAGAGAACTACAGAGTAGTGTGGCCCCTTCAGTCAAGGAGGGTCACAATTTAAAACACATGAATGTGCCAGAGCAAAATAGCATTAAGAGTCTTTATGGTCTTACTGATCCCATTGGCATCTGGTCATTATAAAGAAAAGTGAAATGGGGATCTGGAAGAACAGGGAGCCCAGGCATTATGTGATAACCAGTGTGTATCACCTCTAGTACAAGACAAACATCACCAGAGTGACAGGGCTCAACCTTTCTCCTCCGTAAAAGTTCTTATCCTGTCACGATGTCATGCTTGTTTCTCAGAAGTGCTGCTAGTGCTGGCGACAAGACATAATTAGCATAATAGAAGTTTCTGTTTTGTTTGTGTTTAGGTCCATGTACCAAACACTTAACGATTAACCTCTTATACCTGGTTAGCTTATTGTTGCCGATAAGACCCTCTGAGGCCTTGGGTGAACTGGTCTCTGACAGCTCAACTTCACACATTTCTGTACTTTTATGCTCAACCTCTGTCCTAGGGTTTCATTGCTGTGAAGAGACACCGTGACCAAGGCAACTCTTACACATAAAACATTTCACTGGGGCTGGCTTACAGTTTCAGAGGCTTAGTCCATTATCGTCATGATAGGGGGCATGGCAGCATCCAGGCAGACATGGTGCTGGAGAAGGAGCCAAGAGTTCAACATTTTGATCCAAAGGCAGGGAGGAGGAGACTTCCACACTAGGCAGAGCTTGGGATCTGAGACTTCAAAGCTCTTACTGTGACACACTTCCCCCAACAAGGCCACACTTCCTAATAGGGCTACTCCTATGGGCCAAGCCTTCAGATGCGTGAATCTATGGGGGCCAAGCCTATTCAAACCACCACTCTTACAGCTTTGGAGTGCCTCTCCCTGCCTGGGCTAGCTCTTTCTTCTGCCAGATCACGCTCTGTTAATTTCCCAGCCTCAGCTTCTCTTCCACCATAAAATCTCTCAAAGGTAAATGACATCAGAATATCTAGCCTTACAGCTCATTCTGTACTGAATCTAGACCAGCATCTAGACTAGCATGCCCTACTGATCTATAAGCCATTGAAACATAGGTGCTTTGATGGACTCACCATGAATCGGCCATGAAGGAGCATGGTGGCATTTAACTGGATGTTTGAAAAGTGTTTCTAAAATGACATGAAGTTAAGTGGTCAACAGCTAGATAGTTTTCACTTCTACACTACTTTGTATGGCTTGGAATTCCATCCAAACTCTAAATATATACCTGTCTTAGTCAGGGTTTGTATTCCTGTACAAACGTCATGACCAAGAAACAAGTTGGGGAGGAAAGGGTTTATTTGGCTTACACTTCCACATGGCTGTTGATCACCAAAGGAAGTCAGGACTGGAACTCAGGGAGGTCAGGAAGCAGGAGCTGACACAGAGGCCATGGAGGAATGTTCCTTACTGGCTTGCTTCCCCTGGCTTGCTCAGCTTGCTTGCTTATAGAACCCAGGACCATCAGACCAGGGATGGCACCACCCACAATGGGCCCTCTCCTCCTTGAGCACCAACTGAGAAAATGTCCCACAGCTGGATCTCATGGAGGCACGTCCTCACCTGAAGCTCCTTTCTCTGTGATAACTCCAGCCCATGTCAAGTTTGACACACACAACCCGCCAGTATAATACCAAATCACTGAGGGACAGAGGTAGCTTTTCAGGCTGCTGAGGTAGCTTAGCAGGCAGAGGCGAGGCACTTGCTGCCAAAGCTTGACAGCTGGATTTGATCCCAGGACCTACATGGTAGAAGGAGAGTGAACTTCTATACATTACTTTCTCCTTTCCACACAGGCCTTGGAGTAGATGTGTGCGCACTCACACACAAAGTAAATGTAATTTTAAGAATAAAGTAGCCGGTTGTGGTGGTAGGATTTACTGAAGGAAGCAGAGGCAGGAAGATCAGGAGTTCAAGGCCAGCCTGGGTTACAGAATGAGTTCCAGCACAGTTAGGGCTACACAGAGAAACCCTGTCTCAACTCCCCCCACCCAAAAAAAAAGTAGCATCCTTTTTTCTTTATTATTGTTACTGGGGATCCCTTAGCATGGACAGTAGCTTTGGCCAGATGGGCTAGTGAGAACTTGCTTCATAGAAACCCATGGAATTGATACCACAGCCCATGCTATAATCATGAGATTTTAAAAGCATAACCCTTAGTTTAAACTGCCTTGCTTCCTCTTGCCATTTGCTTGAGCTTGCATAATTAACTGTATTCATTCTATTATTCAATAATAAAACAGTCTGTATAGGGATATTCACATGAGAATAAACTAAAATAGTCATTACAATCATTATTCCTGTAGTATGTCTCTTGTGCCGTATTCACAGCTGTGCAGTCCCTGCAAAGACTGAGGATGTCCTTGTAAATGCCAAGGGACTGTTGGTCAGTGAAAAGGACAGCTCTGGGTTTCCGTCTGTCTGTCCGTCTGTCTGTCCGTCTTTCTCTTTTCTGTCTCTGTCTCTCATTTTCTCCCTGTCTCTCTGTCTCTGTCCCTCTCTCTTGCTCTCTCTCTCTCACACACATTCAGACTCTAAAATTTCAAGCTCTCAAATAGAGTGCATTAATAAAAATATGAAATGCCTTTTCTTGTGTAAATCACAACGAAGCTCTGAGACATAAAGGAAGAACTAAGAGAGAGAGAGGCACCGTCATCTGGTGTTCTCAAGTGAACCCTGTCATGTTAACTCCCAACTCAAACGCGTACTTTTAAAGGAAGCTAAAAGCTTGTATCCTGCCTCATTGACAACAGCCTCAAACTGTTCCCTGTCATCGAGAAAACAAATCTTTTGCTCGGTTCTGCCCGGGGGAGGCAGAGGGACCGAGGTGGTCCTGTGTGGCTGAATTAGATGAAAGACTTTCTTTCCACCGTGGAGACACAGAGTCTAATCAAGTGAAATGAGTTTTGAGATCGCAGCTCATTTCCTCGGGGAGATCAGTTCACATTACAGCATCACGACATCTCATTCATCACAGCCGACGTGGTCTTTGCTCAGGAGAGGACCCCAACTGGGACCAAACCACCTGTCTTCTCTCAAAAAGGGGCTCTTTACCCAAGCTAGCCGCCCTGCCGCCCACCAGCTTCCACCCATGGGGGACATTTCCACGGAGAAAGAAATTGAGGCTTTAGACAGGGGAAAGTTAAGTTTAAGGTGCATTGGGTAGTTGTAGTTTTAATGTTGCCTTATATAAATAATCATTAAGGGGACATGTAGGAGAGCCATCTTTTCCTCCTTGTTTTGTTAAACAGGACTGAAATGACTGGCATTGCCATCAAAACTGGGGAAGAAGAATTCTTTCTCAGCCAACAGATGATCATCACCTCTCTCTCGTGTTTCTTTCAGGGCATTGTTGTGACTCCAGTGCTCCTGCTGCTTTTTGTGAGTATTTCAACATTGCCTTTCTTACCTTTTATTGATATATTGTATTAAATACCATCCATTGGACTATAGATATGACTCAGTGGTAGGTAGATGGCTTTCCCAGCATGCCCAAGGCCCTGCATTTGCACCCTAGTGCCATGATTCCATAAAGCCTTCCTCAAGCCTTCAAGGTCAGTCTTTACAACAGCACTGAAATCTGGATTCCTCTGTACAACCTGGTGTCATATTCTGAGACCCCTCCCAGCAGAGCTCAGAGTATAAACCCCAAGACACAGAAAAACTTCCCAGCATCTGGTCCTAGTGATTAGACCACCAACTCCTAGATAAATCATTAAATTATCATAAGCCAGTGACCTATGGCGTGGATTACACATGTACTATTCATCTTTTTTTTCTTAGTAAATCAAACTAAGTTAATAGTGCCTAGCGTTGGATGTGTTTTTTTTGAGAGAAAGAACCTTGTACTAGGAGATCTGGGGCAGCTGAGAGAGCAAAGGTTGTACTTGCTGCAGTTTGCTCCCTGGCCTTGGGAATCCCACTAGTGCCTTTCCATTTGTAAAATTTAAAACAAACACCAAATGCAGTCCATCTCCCAAAGACAGTAGCATGTGCTGTAAGGGGTGGGGGAGGCCAAAACTCCAAGTAGATACAGGCCACTGGGTAACTCAACCAAAGTTGTTCTGAAAACAAGAAATGCTAATTAACTGTCTTATTTCCTTTGGCACTAAACATATGAGAAATTAGATGAAAAGATTATAATAGAAATTAATGTTATCTCATGCTGAGCAAAGCATATGTAATCATAAATGATACCTAAAATATTTTATGAACTGTGCGGTTCTTCCGCACACACATATCTTCCAAATATAAATCACTCCACTTATCATGGAAATGGAGTGGGGATGCGTGTCTGGGAATGAAATGAAGTCGCTTGACTAGCACTATTTGTCAGTGAATTAAAACTATGGGGAAAATTTATTTAATTATACTATAATTACCCAAGTTGGAATTCAATTAGAGTAATAGAGTGAGGGACTTCATTTCTTACCAGCTGTGTAGGAAGGAGAAGGGGCTAGATATACTATCAAACAGTTGGATTCTGCATCTTTCATGAAAGCCATTACCTTCAAGTAATAAGCCACAGCCTCACCTTGCCTTCTGAAATGCCGGCTCCAATCTGCCAAGGTCAGAAGAGTCATCAGATCACTTCCGTCAGCAGAACAAATCTCATGTGCTTGGGCTCCAGCAATTTGCAATGAGCATCCAGTCCAATTATCTGCATTCCTTCAGAAGACATGACTACTTGTTTGCCTACCTGCACATTAGATGTGAGCAGCTGCAATTCTTCATTAGTAGTTTTGACCAAGACTTGGCATCCCAAGAGAAACATACCAGCAACAGCCTTCTGCGGGTGAAAAATGCAGGCAAATCTGAGAGTCTCCAGTCAGGGGAAGAGCCCAGCACCTAGCACACACACAGTAATAGGCGGCATAGCCTAGGTCTTGTAGATGACGAAATATGGATACCTTGTTCCTGTGACTTAGTTAAGAAGAGCTGTAGGAGGCCGGGAGGTAGTGGTGCACGCCTTTCATCCCAGCACTTGGGAGGCAGAGGCAGGCGGATTTCTGAGTTCGAGGCCAGCCTGGTCTACAGAGTGAGTTCCAGGACAGCCAGGGCTACACAGAGAAACCCTGTCTCAAACAAACAAAAACAAAAACAAAAAACAAAAAAACAAACAACAGAAAAAGAAGAGCTGTAGGGATGGAAGATACCTCAGTGGTAAAGCACTTGCCAGGAAGCCAGCATGGGATCCTCAGCTTGAACCAGAGAACCCATGTAAAATGCCAACTGTGAAGGCTTATAAACCTGGTGCCAGGAAGGGAAATCCCAGGGCTTACTGGCTGCCAGACCTGGCCAAAGTGGGAGCTTCAGGATAGTAAAAGAAAAAAAAGATGGAGAACAAATAGAAAAGACCTTTGGCCTTAAAGTGCACGCATACACACATACACACATACACACACACACACACAGAGCGTGGGGACAGTTTCAGCCACAACTAGGTGGCTAAGATCTGGAATGTGTGGTGCCCTATTCTGATTAAAGACCCAAAGGAGAACCCCTCACTTACCCTTCTTTCTATCTGAGTGTCATAACTAGGCGTTTTCTCAGCTGATGAGTGTCTCAGCATCACCTTACTGCAAGTTTGCTGCCACTCAAAACTGTGAGCTTGTGAACCTCAGTTGCTCTGACAGCCTAAAGTAGTGAGACTCTGCCTAAGACTGGTGAAAGGCCCTCTGACAGCCGAAAAGCTTGGGGCTTCCCTTCTAGCAGTGGGCTCTTCCCGTGGCTCAACAGCGTCATCCTACCTCAGTAGCTGCTTCTGTGTTACTTGACTTTAAGTTCACGTTCATGGCGTCCTTCTGTCTGTTGGGAGGTTGTAGGCTTTTCAATGAGAATTTGTAAAACACTTGGGTTCCAGGTCTTAATTTACTGAGCTGGACAAATAATTGAGATACTTAAAATACAAACGCATTCCATGGAAGCCGTATATTCTTTCCCTACAACCTAATATGGGGTTGACTTGTCCTTGCTCTCAAGAAGAGTTTTTAAAGTCCTAGCTTTCTGCACACCCCAAAGTAGCCTTATTTGAGAACAGTAGTGGCAAATGTAATTGGTTTAGATAAGGTCATACTGGAAGAGGATGGGGTCTTGAATCCAATGTGACTAGTGCTTCCATGAAACGACAAGACAAGAGACAGAGACACACAGGTGACCCCCATGAGACAATAGAGGCAGACATTAGACTACAGCATCTGCCAGCCAAGGACTACCAAGGACTGCTAGCAGTCTTCTGGATTTAGAAGACATGACAGAGGAATATGGCTGCACTTGACTTCAGACCCACAGCCTCCAGACTATGAAGTGGTGTTTCCACTGGTTTAAGGTTGCCCAGTTTGCGGACTGTTACAGAGCTCAACAAACTAATATGAGCCCTGGAAACTACCCTCACATATTTTAAAGATGGGAATTGCTTGTTATTCCAACACAGTTACTAAGGAGTGTGGTTTCCGTGGGTGAAATCTCAGATCCCTGCAATGCTAGCCTCTCAGAATTCTCCCTTCATTGTCTTGCTCCAGCTGAAGCCTGTCCTCTGATGTATATTCCAGCGACACACCTTTCCTGCTATAGAGCCTTGCAGCAGAGTCAAGTATTGTCCTTCAGGCTATCACTTGTCCTGGTCACTTACCCTGTCCTCTGCACTGGGACTCCTCACTGACATTTTTCACATGGTTGAAATCCCAGACCCCAAGCCCAACTAGTTTACCTTCCTCAGCCAACTACCCCAGTCAGGCGGACCCTTCATAATCAAGTTTTCCAACATTCCATCTGACCAGAAATTCCCTACATGCACGGTATATGCCCGACTCCAAAATCCTTCAGGCTCACTGAAATGCCCAGTCTTTTTGAGCTGGTCATTCTTCAGTGTCTTACTGTTCCCACCCTATCCTTATCCCTACACACTCAGATCCCATGTCCTTTAGCCCCTGCTCTCTGGTCACGGTTCCTTCATTCCCACCTCAGTCTTGTTCAACACCTTTACTGCTCCACACTCACCCACACATCACCAGTGTAGTAGAACCCCTTTAGGCTTATCCCTGACTAGCTTACATATAAATAAGACTCCAACTATGATTATTTTATTTGTCTTTGACAATTACTGGGGGTCACCCCTAGTCTAGTCTTCTAACTGCTGCCTGGCCACCTCCCCAGCTGTGTACCCCAGATACTTGCTCTTTCTCCTGGTCATGTACTCATCGTCCATCTCCTCTCATGGAGGCTTCCTCTCTTTCTTCTTCCTCCATCTCTTCCTGGTCTCCCCTCCTCCAACCAGGTCACTCCAAACCCACCTACCTCTAATCCCTCCAGGAACTGCCCATAGCCAATTTTATTTATCCAATAATTTAAAATCAAGGAATAAGGTTTGCACAACCAAAGTCTTGTAAGCATGAGAATTCAGTATTAGGTCTAGACCTTCTGGTACAGAATTTAGCATTACAAAACATAGCTACAGAACTCACTCTGTAGACCAGGCTGGCCTCCAACTCAGAAATCTGCCTGCTTCTGCCTCCCAAGTGCTGGGATTAAAGGCGTGCCACCACCACTGCCCTGCCAAATTTTCTCTTATATAATTAATTTCTATGAATATATTCTATAATATATAGACATTAAAATTAAACTCCACCTTTCCCACTTGCATTTCATCTTGTATTTACTTAATAAAAGGATATTTAAATCGACTCCTTGCCTATTCGATAATGCTAATTGGATTCTTATGTGCCAAGAACTGCCTTCCTCCGTGGATATATAGCAGCAAGCGGAACAGATTCGTCGTTACTATCGCAGTGGTTATGCCATAGTGGAAAGAAACAACTAAGGAAAAATGATGTGAGTGTGACAGGGAAGAGAAAACAAGGGGACTGAGAACTGGCAGAGAGGAGGGGAGGAGCTTGCTGTTGTCCTTGGGACGTAAACTCAAGACTTCCTGAACAGGAGATAGAGAACTAGGGGTTCTGATGTCACTGGTACAGCCAGAACCAAATCATGTAAAACCAAAGACACAGAGGTTCAACTTGAAAGAAACAGGAAATAACTGTATGAATTTTGGTAAATGTTCTGATATTTGTTTGTTTGTTTCTTTCTTTCCATTATTTCTAGACAGAGTCTTCCTGTGTAGCCCAGGCTAGCCTTGAACTCTTGACCCTCCTTCCTCAGTCCCCTGAGTGTTAGGGTGGGCACCACCATAGTCAGCCTCCTGATTCTAGACACTGGGTTGAGAATACCTGGGTTATAGAGGGATGATGGTGGAGACTGGATGGCCATTGTAAAGCTTCTGAGTTTCATAGCAAGACAGATTATTAGTTTAGACCAAAGAAGTTGAAAGCCTGGTGGGATATCAAAACTTGATCATGTAAAACTGAAAGGGATGGAACGGTCAGATGGAACGCCAAGCCAGCGCCTTTGCAGTGTTGGAGTTACAGCTTATACTACAAGGAAGAGTGTGGGATCCAACATGTGGAAGGAACTCACAGAGATTCCAGGATTACACATTTAGACTGAGCTGCCTGAATTCAAGGCATCCAGGCAGACATAGATAACTGATTGTGTGAGTCTGTAATTCAGGGTTCAGTCATAATCAACTGCATTCATACTGGTCCAGTCCAGATCACAAGCACTCACTGGGAAGAACTCAGCATCAGAGAAACTTCAAGTTTTACTGAGGAAAACATGACAATGGAGAAAAAAAAAAATCACTAAATCAAGCTGTGTGATATTGTAGAGTTAAGACATCCATGAAGAAGGCCAAGGATTGCCATTTCGCCTGGGAGGAGCATCAAGAGATCCTGATGCCTGGGATGTAGCTGGCAATGTTTCAGAAGATGTATGGTGTGGGGTATGGGTGATAGGTCAGTTAACATGATCTGGCCATTGGTTTAACAAGATGACTGTCACTGGGGGACTTAACAGAAGATATTTGCACAGAATTATATAATCAAAGCCTGGTTGAAATGTGCTTACAAAAGAACGAAAGAAGAAACATTAAGAATAATTGATAACATTGGGGTTAATTTTTAAATAAAGGATACAAAAAACATTAACAAAGTTAATAAAGAATCGAGAGGGGTTTTTTTGTTTTTTGTTTTTTGGTTTTTTTTTGTTGTTGGTTTTTCTTTTTTTTTTTGTTTTTTTTTTGGCTTTTCATAGTGTTTCTCTGTGTAGCCCTGGCTATCCTGGAACTCACTCTGTAGACCAGGCTGGTCTCCAACTCAGAAATCCACCTACCTCTGCCTCCCAAGTGCTGGGATTAAAGGCGTGCACCACCACTGCCCGACTGAGAAGATTCTTTTACGTTGAAAAAATGTGTTCCCTATTTGTATTAAGATGAGCAATCTCGTCATAGAAGGGAGATTTGACTCATAACTAAAATAAAGACTCACTGGACCTGCTCTTTGAATAGAGGAACAGGAGCCCTTGTGCAGAGAGGGTGCTCACAGCCTCCTGATCAGAGAACCCATCTGTAATGATGAGCCTTGGCGCCTTGGCGCCTGAACAGAGATGCAAAAACAGCAGCTGGTCAGACTCCAGAGGCTTCTAACTGCTTCAGTTTCCAGAGAAGTAGGAAGTCAGGCTGCTGGTGGAGAGTAAGAAAAGCAAGGAGATGCTAGGGTGCACAGGAGACAGGAGGTCAGAGGTCATTATGTTCTGATGCGCAGTGGCAGTGGGTGGTCCCTGACGCTGGGCCATCCTTACCGTCCGTGCTCGCTGCTGGCTTTAGGTAGCTTCTTTCCCTTAGGTACCCCCCTTCTTTACCCTCGTCAGGGCTCCAGCCAAATGGCATCCTAAGAGAGAGATTCCCAACTATTTCATATAAAGTAACACATTTCCTCTTTCTCTCTTGTACTACCATGCTAAGTTGTTTTGAATTGTGACTCTCTAGAGAAACAGAACCAACCAAAGACCATTTTTCTCCATTCCTATATCCATTTAGAGAAAATTAATATAAGTGTGTGTGTGTGTGTGTGTGTGTGTGTGTGTGTATACACATCTACATGAGGAAGGTTACTTTGAGAGCTGGCTCCTGGCTGTGGATGTCTGGATGAGTTCTGAAGAAGCTGGTGATGCGCTTCAGTCTGAGTCTAAAGCTTTCAGACCATGAGAGCCAGTGGCGTCACTGTCAACCGTACCTCACATCCCAAGTTCTGAGAACTAAAGAGTTGTAAGTGCTGGGATTCTTAGAGACCAGAGGCCCACGATCTAGGGAGCCTGTTTCCAAGAATAGAGGATGTGTGTCCTGGATCAGGGGTAGCAGTGCTGCACCTCCTTTGCCTTGTTGAATTATGAAGGATCACACGGATGGCTGCTGACTTCCCTGCACCTGTGACACAGACATTCACTTGTTCTTTTCTGTTGACTGGGGATTTGTTCCAGAACCATCCAGGGCCTAACCCCAAGTAACATTTAACCAGTTGTGTGGGCAGCCACTAGCCCAGTCAGGTTGGCACATAAGCTTAACCATAACATAGTGTCCTTAACATTTATTACTATACAGCATCTTAATCACTCATTCATTCGTTTTATATCTCTTTTCCATTTAAACTGTAAAACCACAAGAGAACACAACCTTAATTTGGTTTTGGTCAGTGCTGCAATGGTAGCCATTCAAAACATATTTTCTGACTGATAATTGCATAAAAGAATAAATAGAACCATTTGTCCAAAGAGTGAACTGGGATATTTCTAGTGAGGGTAACGTGTTTCCTGATCTACATCAGGGTTCATCTTATTGACACAGGAATATGAGGGTGTTCTTGAGAGTGGCCGTGTCTTTCTTGGTCCTTGGTGAGCTTGCCTTGGAGGGGGGCTAATGTCCCAGGAAACTTATAAGCCACCAAGGCCTCCCAGAGCCAGAGGTTTTTGGGTTCTTCCCTTGTGAACTTGGGAGCTTTAGGGAGAAGTTGATTGTAGATTCCTAGATGAAGGCTTGAGGGGCAGGGGGAGCAAGCACAGACCTCCCATAGAGCAGGAGGGGAGTTGTGGGGAGGGCCGAGCTTGTCAGTCCAGTTTGCCACGCTCAGATTCATGCTGTCTTTGTAGTAACTTCCCCTATGGAACAGTGTTGCAAGTGGTGGATGTCCAGTAGATTTTAACTTCTACCCGCCAGGAGTCTGCGTGCCTTGCCCACGACCTTATCTCCAGCGCCTAGTGCTTCTCAATTCTCCGAGAAAGCAGAAGCATGGTGGTGAGCAGTGGGCCAGTCAGGGTGGGGAGCTTGCAGAGGAAGATGAAGACCTGCACCTAGCTGCTTTCTCCTGTTCACAGTCTGGGAAGGAAGCGCTTCCACACTTACCCCACCATCACCACCACCACCCCTGACCCCCCAGTCTTCAACCTCAGTTAACCTAATCTAGATGATCCCTCACAGACTTGCCTGGGGGCTTGCCTCTTCAGGGATTCTAGATCATATCAGGTTAACAGTCCATATTCATTTTACACCATGGCAGTGGGGAAGGCAGAGTGATGTTTACTGAGTAGCAGTCATTACAGAGTCTTTGTGAATGTGGCAAACAGTACTATCTTTAGATGAGGAAACAGGTCCCGGAATGTTTCAGAATTTGACCCAGACTGTTAAAGAAGACAGGGCAGGGTGTGTTCGGCTTCAGTCGAAGGCTGTTCTGATTATACCTAGGAAGCTTGGGTCTTTAGGGAGTTTTAAGCACTCAGTTACTATTTCCTGAACATTCACAGTCTCCATAAGACACAGAATGCATAATCACTGCCTTGAAGGAGCTGAACACCAACTTGCATAAACAGAAGTCAAGAATATGAAAGAAGTTTACGGAAAAAGTTAATTACCCATCTCTATGATTCCAACTCTATTTAATAGAAGTCCATTGAAAGGAGAGGTCCTCGTTGGAGCAGCCAGAGTCTTCAGCCGTCATTCACGTCCTGCTAACTGGCTGCCTGTGGTAGAAGTTTCCACTCTCCATCCTTCCACTAGAAACAAATAGTTTATGCTGCTGTCTTAGTCAATGCTGCCATTGCTGTGAGGAAACACCATGGACCAAAAGCAGTTTGAGAGGAAAGGGCTTATTTCACTTCTAGGTAACTGTCCATCACCGGAGGACAGGAACTCTAACAGGGCAGGATCCTGGAGACGGGAGCTGATGCAGAGGCCCTGGGGCTGGGGGCGGGGACGGGAGTGGAGATGCTGCTAACTAGCTTGCTCCCCATGGCTCGCTCAGTCTGCTCTTTTATAGCACCCAGGACCACCAGCCCAGGAATGGTCCCACACCCAATGGGCTGGGCCCTGCCCCCGTCAGTCAGCACCCAGCTGTTAATGCCATGTGTGATAGCCATTATTTTTATATTATGTTCCCAATCATGGTTGCCACGAGTGGGGTGCAGAAAGTGTTGACAAGAAGTGGAGAGCACCAATAAAGACGAACCAATCTCACCCTTAAGCTCCACTGAATGGCTTCAGCTCAGGAATGCCTTAAAAAGGATCTTCTCTTGGAGCTGAGGCAGCTTCTCTTCTCCTGTGTGTGAACAGCTTCACCCAGACTCAGAGACGTTTCGTGTAACCAATCTGTGGAACCGATTGTAAATCCTATATATCCCATCCCACCCCCAACACACATATGCCTTAATGAATTATATCAGGGAGGCAGGGATAGCTAGACATGTGGGAGGCACTTCCAAAAACTCTAGAGATGACACCAATAACGCCCCCTACACATCCCCCGAAGGCCATGGCTGCTGGCCTCAGACTTCTCGGACCTAGCGGAACTTAGGAAGAACTTTGTTCAAGCCTGTCCCTCCACCTGTTCCAGCCCCAGCCCCGGGGGGGCTGAGCAGAAAAGAGCACCCGAATGGAAAGACGCTGCCGGCTTACTGCCCCCTTGCCCCTTCTGTAGAAATGTAAATGCTCTTTCTGTTTAAGGGACTATCTAGCCAAATTTGGTTGCTTAACTAAACTGGAGATTGATAACACGAACTATTTGGTCAGAAAGTCAGGAGCCAACTTTGTTGCTAGATGCCTCAAAGGAGCTCTGAGGACCGAGGCCTCTGCTTCTCCTAGGGTTGGCAAAGGCTACTTGACAGTTGAGTAGCATGCATTTCACTTAGAGTCTACATGGTTTGAGAACTACAACCTATGAAGTACGCATAGTTTTCATCAGGAACGGGGTGCATCTCAACAGGACAGTGTTCATTTTGCCCTGAAACTAATCCTCAGAACCACCAAAAAATGAATTAAAAAGAAGTTCCCATTAAAGAAATTGAAAGTAACCTTTTCATCTTAGACTCTAAAGTAGCATACAGCATAGATAAACACAAAGGATGGTAATCTAAGTGGAGAGGGATAGTCAAGCGCCACGTGAGGAAGTCTAAAATCATCAAGCTCATAGAACCAGACTAGAATGATGAATGCCAGGTTCCAATGATGCAAAACCTAGGTACAGCTCTCAGTTTTAGGAAGATGTGGCACCTAGTTATAGTGTGGTTAAATTTCATTAAATCATTGCATGATTAAAATTCGTTAAAAGATTAGATCTTAGATATTTTTGCCAGATAGACAAAAGTATGGAAAGTGATAGATATTAGATAGCCTGATTATGATGCTCATCACACCGTGTGTGTGTGTGTGTGTGTGTGTGTGTGTGTGTGTGTGTTTGTGTGTGTGTGTTCATTATTTTGTGTACCTTGAATAATTTTGTCAGTTATACCTCAAAAATGAAAAAAGATAAGTCAATGTAAATGAAACCACACTTTGCATACTAGTCTATCTTTAAAAACTTTTAAACCTATTTTACTTCTCAGAGAAGAAAAAAATACTGTGCATTTACCTGTAAAATAAAAGATCATTTCCTTTACTCAATATATTCTCTATGCAATAACCCAATTTTAGTGTGATGTAAACAACTGAGTCAGTACTCCTCAGCTTGATTTAAAAAAAAAAATCCTAGTAATTTTGTTGTTGAATCTATCACCTGGTGTCCACACAAACTCAGCTTTAGGACATCATCAGTTTTGTTTGTATGCACCCCTGTAAGAGGAGAGGGGGAGGGAATGAGTGCAGGGAAGACCATGGAGAAGCTGAACTGTCAATCATGGGGAAGGGACATCAGGAAAGGCTGAGAAGACACTCCTGTAATCCTAGTTTTCACAGCTGGACGGAGACGCAGGTGTTGACGCATGTATGGAGAAAGTTATCTTCAATAGTTAGCAATCTCCCTTCATCTTCCCTCGGGTGGGCCCTGGGATGTGAAGTAGAAATTGTGTGTGTGTGTGTGTGTATGTAAATCATTCACTCTGTCTCAAATTAGTCCTTGCTTATTTTCCAGCAAAGGGTATCAGTTGGCATTTGCCATTCTACAGTACAAACTGCACACATCTCTTTTCTGATTTTCCTAATGAAAGTGAAGGCCAATCATCAGGAGTAAATTATTTAATACAATATTTTCATAGTAGAAAAGAGACGCAAATAGCAATGCCTGCGGCTAGTGGGTTTCCCTCATCAGATAAAGGCTGATCACACCACAGAACAGGTGACGACCCTTGCATAAGTGACAGCTTACAGGTCAGCTCACTCTCAGGAGGGATTGGGAAGGCTCTGTCTGTTTACTTACATTGGGTTGATAACTGGTGTGCAGCTGCTCAGCCTCCATCAGAGCTGTCATTTATTTGTCTTTCTGAGCCTGGTTACTTTGAATCAGTAATACTTTGCTCTTCAAGTGAAGTTGTTATTAAATGAATGTACTGGTAGCAGTCAACTGTGCTTCCACTGAACCTTGCTCTGCCAGAATTAAACCCTAAAGCCCGGAGGCATCCATTGTGTGTACTGAATTAACTTCCCGCTGATGAATCCGATCTGGTACTAGTTCTGTGCCATTCTTCAGAGTGTTGATAAGAGTCACTCAGATGGTTTTCTGTGTCCTGTGGCTCAGTCATACCCCTCTGCCCCTTCCACTCCCCCACCACCAGCAAAAAGAGGAGAACCCAGCTGTGCCTTCCACTCCTGCTGCCCCGCCTACCTTCTGAACCTTCTGGAATCTCTGGAATACAGTGGAAGGCTTTGGAGCTACTTTTGGGATCCAGTCGTAGACACAGTAACCATGCCCAATTTGTTCAACTATAAGCCACTCACTTCACAAGGTTTCTGTGAGAGTCAACCTGTCTAACACATTAAGCATTTAGACTGGTGTCTGCCACACGGAAGTCTACTGTCCATGCTGCTTCTGTAGTCACAGTACATGACCGGTGAAAGGAGGCCAGACTGACCCTCTCTTGAGTTGTGAGTTACCTAAGACTTTGTCACTTACCTCAGAAATGTTAGGAGAGTGAAGAGAAACCATATTAGGCCTCCTTTCTCCCTGTATAAGCACATTAGATTAGATTCTCAAGCTGTAGGCCCAGGCACACATGTAGCAGCACACCTGGAACCTTCTGAGGCACACTGGTCCTGGCAAATCTGTCACTCTGGTAATGTCTGTTCTAACTAGTCCTTGTATTGCTTCTGAGGTGGTAACGTCTGGTCTGACTAGTCCTCATATGGCTTCTGAGGTGGAAAAGAGTGCTACCCTAGCTGTAAACCATGAGCAAGACAGTGTTCCTGTCTTTCAGAGTGTGTGTTTTCCCTGGAAAGACAGAGAAATGAGTAATTCAGGATTCTTACAGGTCCAGTGGAACTGGAGCCCACAAAAGCCAAGGGAGGAATTAGGCAGTTGGAAGGAGCTTTATAAAGAATTCCTAAGAAATAAGATTTAAATTGCATCCAGGTGTCCATGGGAGGAGAGAACATTCCAGAGGTAGAAGCTCATGGGCACTGGGTGACTGCAGGCCTGCTCACAAACCTCATCTTTTCTCTTATTTCATCTAATTTTTTATTCTCTGAGAGTTTGATACATGACTACTATGTTTATATGATATCTGCTCCTCCATGATGCCCTGACTCCCTCCCAATCATGACCTGTTCTTTAATCACACACACACACACATACACACACACACCCCACTGAGTGTATTTCCTGTTCCTCATATGCACATATGTATAGGGCTGATGGCTTGGGATTAGATACCTGACTTAGGGTGATCATCCTCAAGGAAAACTGATTCTCCACCTCTCCACAGACATTGAGTGCCTATAGCTATAAATACAGAGGCAGGGTCTTGTGCACCTTCACCCATCCATGTCCGCATTTCCACTGGTGCTGTTATTATGCAGATCTTGTTTAGCCAATCATACTGTGATTTTGAAGGTGCAGCTTTCCTGTCTTGTTTAAAAGACATTCTCTCACAGCAGACATTTCTGGTCCTCTAGTTCTTAAAACTCCACTCCTTCTTCCACCATGTTCCCTAAGCCTTAGGCGTAGGGAATACATTATAGACATACCATGGCCTTGTTGTTGTTTTAAGATTTATTTATTTTATGTATATGAGTACACGGTAACTGTCTTCAGACACACCAGAAGAGGACATCAGATCCCATTACAGGTGGTTGTGAGCCACCATGTGGTTGCTGGGAATTGGATTCAGGACCTCTGGAAGATCAGCCAGTGCTCTTAACCACTGAGCTGTCTCTCCAGCTCTAGTTACCTTGTTTTTAAGAAGCAGCCCTTAAGAGGGTTTGAGGAGTTTGGTGCTTTGTCACTGTTACCCCTAACATCTAGAACATGCTCTGGCTACCAAGAAGAACTCGGTCGCTATGGGAGTGTGCTGTGTCCTTTGCAGGGCTCGAGGGGATTTGGCCTGATGAGGGCAGTGAGGGAATGAAGAAAAGAGAAATATGCAGACATAGAAACAGCTGGGGTTGGGTGGACTGGGCTGTCTGCTGGAAAAGCCAGAGTATCCTGAAGCTCAGGCAGGCTGTTTATGATATGAAGTTGAACAGAGAGGCAGGGCTATTGCATACAGGTAAACGTGGACGTAGGTTCTATTGTGTGCAGCTTGATTCAGGACACAGGTTTAGCTGATCTCCACAGGAGCAGTCGTCAGGACATTTTCTCACATACAGGCCAGAAGGAAAGGTTTTGCCATTTCCTTCCAAGCCTCACCTGGGGGTAGAGAGGGTCGGCGTTTTGCCAGTTTTACCTGAGTCTGACTGAGGCACATCATGCCAACACCACACATTCATGCGTGAGGTATAACTGACAAAATTATTCAAGGTACACAACGTAATGAATACACACACACACACACACACACACACACACACACACACACACATACTCAAGGCTTTCTTCATTCCCTACAGGAGTGACTGAACATAAGGATTTAAATTCTCATATACTGAGTTTTTATGTTTCATTTCTTCTTAGTATAAGCTATTAAAGCCACAAAACCAACCTACTTGGGCATTTTCTGCTTTGAGGTACAATATTTCTGGAAGGAATTAAGCAGTGACTGAGTTGTTTGTTTAATGTGCTGTATCTAAAAACTTGGCAGTATGAGATGTGTTATCTTGGTGAAACCCAGGCTGCATGCTGAACTTGCAAGCTTGTCCTGCTAATGTCATCATGGAAGAAGTTGTCCATCATTCCAAGGGTCCTTTTGTCCACATCAGGACCCTCATTAAAATGTGAAGGAGCATTATTCCAACAGCAGAGATCAGTCTGGCCTACTTGTACTTTCCTCGAATGTTGTAATGTGCTGTCCTGCACCAGATGCTTCATGTCCTTTCTTCTGAATGCCAGTGAACACTGCAGAGCATGAGTAACCTCCACAGGGATGCCTTTGAATCTTCACACTGACCACCCAGGAGGTCCTGTGGCCAAGTTCAAAGAAAGGACGTATTTCCAATCAGACTCCAGCCCTAAGATCCTTTCCTTTCAGAGACAGCACCCCTGCTTCCCTCCTCTTCCTTGAGGGACCCAGTTAATTACATCCCTGGATAGTGTGGGCTCATTGCTCATCTGACAGGACCTGGGAGGAGGGACACTCTAACCTGTTTCCAATCAAGTGGTTCCATGGTCTCAGGTGTTCTAAAGGACGAATGGACTCTGGGGATCCTAGATAACTTCCTGCTCAGCTCACTGCTGTGTTCTACTGCCTTCTGCTAATGTGGGTTTTAAACATTAAGTATACAATGGCCTTGTGACAGGAGAAATTAAAATACATGCTACTTTAAAAATATTACTGAAGTAAGTTTTATCTGTAAGCTTACAGAGGCAATATGGCTTCTAAACCAGCTTGAAAAACACTCTACCATTGATGTATATATCCTGAGCACATGCACATTTTTAAATATGAGTAAAGTTAGATAGAAAGAGGAGCTAGGAATGTGTGAGCTGAGCCCTGAGATTGAGGAAGGGATTGTCTGTGCCCAACAGTTACAACCAGAATCCTGCTGCTTCTCTCCAGACATTCTAAGCCTTGTGAATAAAGCAGTGAAAACTTTTTTTATTTGAGGTTTCTCTGGTACCTACAATTTTTTCCTGCTCTCAACCACTGAATGAGGAAGACATTTTAGAGTTAATGTTTGCAGGACAACCATATTTGTTGAGCACTCTGTACTTCAAGGACATGCTTGATATTAAGTAGTGTAATTACTACCCTTAATATTTTAGTTTCACATGAGAAGCAGTTCATGAACCAGAGGTTCTGTGCACACATCTTCCTCAGTCTCACTTGTTCTGTTTGACTCTGCATTTCTTCACTTTATATCAGTTGTACAGGAAAGGGCCCAGAGGCCACAGTTTAGGAGATGAATACATTGACAACCAGTGGTCCCTGCTGACACTGGTATTCAGTGAGCATTAGGTCCCTAGGTGGGTGGACCAAAATTTATTGAAAATGGATTTTAGTGGAATTCCAATTAGGTTGATGTTATCTGTGGGCCTACTGTGATTTCCTTTTGTTTGGTTTTGGTTTTGGTTTTGGTTTTGTTTGTTTGTTTGTTTTCAAGACAGGGTTTCTCTGTATAGTCCTGACTGTCCTGGAACTCTGCTTGTTTGTACCTGACAGAGTCTTGCTGGGTAACACATAATGGTCTTGAAACCATGCTTCTCCTATCTCAGCCTCTCTATTAGTAGGATTGTTTATTTGATGTTTTTACAGTATACTATGGTTTTCAGAACAGCTTACCTATTTCAAAATATACAGCCAAAAGAAACATAGACAATTAACTTGGGAGGTGGCTTGTAAGAGAACAACAAAGAGTGAGAATGAATGCTTTGCTTGATGTTTGTAACTATTGTATCAAGTTTGAAGAAGAGAACTTTATAAGTTACTCTTTCTCTGAGATGAATGTTTTTCCAAATCATCACAGCCAATGAACTAGATTCTTATCCTCACCTAATGTCTGTGCCACCCTCCAAGCAGAACTGTTGTTCATTCAAACAGTTGGTGAATGACTTCATGGATAGACCATCTTAATACACACACCATTTCTTAAATGAATGTAACCTGTTCTCTGTAGGCTGAGAATAAAGTCACTCACTCAAGTCAAATAGCTTTGACCATAGCAAGAAGTCTGTATTCAAAAATCGTGCCTTCAATTCATTCCTGGGTAAGCAGAACTGCCAACTCATAGCTTAGCTACTAGAGAGGTAAAATCCTTTGGTGATGTGAGTGTCATTGAAGTACAGCCTTATTAAAATGAACTCCAATGTCTAAAAATTGTTCTTATTCTGGGTTTGTATCACAGTAAGAGCCAAGATTTAAGCTCTACTAAAAACAAAACAAACAAACAAACAAACAAACAAAAAGATTTTATCTATTCATGTTCATTTAAAAAAATAGTAGTGATGTATTATCTTAAAATATACAGCTAATATGTTTGGAGTTATTTAAAATTTGTATTGAGAAAAATGTATATTTTTTCAGTATTGCTGCAGACAAGCATCTATATCAGACTGTTCAATTAATTGTTTTATATCAAACAACTTTTATACTACTCATTTTTATTGTTATAATATTTTATAAATTTTAAAGAATATGACAAAATAAAATAAAACAAAAGTTATTGCAGTATTGAAGCAGGGGGCCTCTGGGAGGATTTGGGGTGTAAAAGAGAAAGAAGAATTGATGTAATTCTATTTACTTTAAATATGCTTTTAAATGTTAACAAATTCAGTAAACTGAAATTATGTACCTTTTCTCATCATAATGCAATAAAACATAAATCAATTAAAAGTTAAAAAAAGAAATCTTAAGTTCAAAATAAGAAGACTGGAGAACTGTCTCAACAGGGAAGTACTTTGTCACATTTAAAGCATTTAAGCACAAGTTCAAATCCCCAGGACTCTTCTAAGGCTGAACACAGAAGTGCGTGGTTACAATCCTAGCTCCTAGCAGGAGATATGAGGCTAAGATAGGAGAAGTGCCTGTAGATTGCAGGCCAGCCACCCGATGTTTACAGCAGTGAACAAGAAACCCTATCTCAGACAAAGGGGCCAGCAAGGGCCAGTGTCTGAGTTGTCTTCTGACCGACATACACTCATTGTGTACATTTACATCTCCTTTCCTACACGTGCACATGTATACCAAACAGACAGATTTAAAAAAAAAAAAGAAGTTATGTTTTAGAGTTTTTCTCATTTGCTAGAACTTGTATAACAGTGAATTGTAAAGGATCTAAGATTCCCTTTTACTTAAGAAAAGTTAGAAAGTATTTTATTTACATCAATAAAAATGTTGTCCAGATAAGAGAATGAGACATGTTTGTTTATTATTCTAGGAATCTACATATGGATGCAATAATCATTTAAGTTATGACTGTAGGTGAAACTGTGGTATATGTAAAATAACTCTACCATCCAAGAGTGTTAATAAAAGTAATTTAAGATGATTATGTAACGTCAGTTTTTTTCTTTAACCTTAGTTTTACTATAGACTTATATGTTAAAATACTTGATAATCTATTTATGTTAAATTTTTAAAAATCAGAGGTAACTTCACATTCTCGTTGTTGATTACTGCCAAAGTTTTGGTGCTTGTGAGAGAAATTTATGGGAATGAAATTCACCTTTTGCATTACTGACAGCTGTCCTCGCCGCTGGTTCACAGTAAGCCTCACCCCCACTCTCCTGTTTTGCAGCTCGGCTCATCCTCTTCGGTGCCTTTTACATCCATTTTCTCTCAGCTTTTTATGACAGTGGTGGTTCCTCTTGTTATTGGACAGGTAAGGTTGTCTAGCCGTTCTTTTCTTGACACGTCACACTGGGAATTTCTATGCAAGGTCAGAGCACGTGAGGGAAAAAAATGAAAGAAGACTGAAAATACACATTTTCAACATTTTCATTTTGAACTTTCAGTTAACAACATTAAGCCACTCTGCCCTTGGTTTTATCCCCAAGAGATACAAGTTAGATTCTAGACTCATCCATTCTTCTTAAACAACAGGGACCCTTGTATAGAAGCTTCCTATGACATTGTTGTATAATGTATTTATAAGCATGCATATGTAAGATGAGGGTCTTCTTTGTTGGTGATTTGTTAATTTGGGGGTGTAAGTCAGGGGAAGCCACCGTTGTGGGGACAAAGGTTTACTGTACGAATGAATGTCCTAGGTCTTGGAGGAGTGGTCTGCAAGGATGCCTCATATTCACAGACTGTAAGAGCTACTGGACATTAAATTTATATCTACCTTTCATTTGCTAGATGACCTTGGGCAAGTCGTTTTAATCTCCCTAGCTGCCAGCCACAATTTATTAAATATTATAATTACAGTACCTCAAAGTATTGTTGTGAAATATTGATGGGTGTTAAGTTTCTGCAGTCCAGTCTGACACAGTGAACACTCTGTGGCTTCGGTCACCACCAGCAGCACCGCCACCACCATCATCACACTGCCTGTGTTTACCAAATAGGAAGCAGCCCTTTCAAATGTGGTTCATAAATATGACAGCTGTGCAAACAGTGCTTAGTGCTGTCTTCAGTGGGATTCTGTTGGCGGAGGAAGATTCTGAGACTGGTCGTATACAAGAAGTGCATAGGGGTGAAGGAAGCAGGGAGGGGAAGCTGCTCCCCACCAAAGGCTTCCATAGCTCCGATGCCAAGCTCTGGGCTGGCCCAACTCCTCTGAGTGGGCCTGTATTAGGGCAAGAACACAGTCTTCATATTTTGTCACAGTCTTTTCGGGCTGGCCTCACTTATACCCCTAGGGAAGAAGTAGCAAACAGAACAGGTAGGTCCATAGAGAACACCATAGCATCTACTACACAAACATTTTTAGAATTAATTTTACACTTAGAAAATAGCCTAAATTTAGCGTGATTGGGGTGATTTAAAAGCAATCAAAAATTATGACTTCATTAAATACAAAATAACAATTGAGAAATACACCCCCATGTCATTCACATAATGAGGATTTTGAATAAACATATTCCCTGCTGCCTCCGTAGCCTCTGCCCCATTTCTCACCCTGGCTCACCTGGACCTTTCTCGGTTTCTTTTCTGTTCATTCCTTCAGATGGAGCATCCTTCTACCTACCTCCCAACCAGCTTATTCCTCATCTGACTCTTGAACTCACCTCTCATTTGAACTGTTTGGTGTTCTCCCTTTCACTGCTTAGCGCCCTGTCCAACTCTTCACTCAGCCCCCTCATGAAGTGCGTCTGTGTGCTTCATGACTGCTTCCCTTGCCACATGGCAAACTCCATGAGTTTAGAAGCCATCTTTATTTTATTTCCCATTATATTCCTAGGCTACAGGTGTTCATCCAGTAAGTGTATGCAGAATGAATGAATGAATCAATCAATCAATCAATCAATGAAAAGAAAACAGGAAACTCTGTTTCCATGAGGCGTACTCTGGTCTTGTGAAAGCATCAGCACCCCTCTCTGCCCCCATTTCTCTGTTGTGAATAACATCAGTGTGCATTCATGCTTCCCATAATAACTTGGAACACATAATTCTTCTCTTCATGGATCTCGGAAAAATCTACATTAACAATAAATATTTGGCTTAACACATGGACAAAAAACATGCGTGCCCGCATAATTCAGTCTTTAAATATATAGAGTACTGTCAACCTTTATGCAAAGACTCTTTACCCAGAGAGAATGTTGGGTTGTTGAATTGCTTATCCTCTTTGGGCCTAGTAGTAAAACATTCAGTAAAGTAATAAAAGTAGCCAAAAAGTAGTATGAGTAGCTTCTGTTAAATTGAAAATAAATTTTATCAAACAGTATACTCTGATCATACATTCCCCTCCTGCATCTCCCAGATCCTCCCCACAACCCCACTCATCCAGCTCCACACCCAAACAGGCCAACTAGAAACTAACAAACCAGAGTTAAACAAAGCAAACAGAGAAAGGAGAAGGAAATGAGAAGTACATACTCATGCATATGCACACACATACACATGCACACACATACACATGCACACACATACA
>JADRCD010221283.1:0-10221 GCA_019843815.1 Montemys delectorum
GTACTGGACCTCAAAGATGCCTTCTTCTGCCTATCTCTGGCCCCTAAGAGCCAAGAGTACTTTGCCTTTGAATGGAGAGACCCTGAGTCGGGTATAAACGGGCCAGCTCACGTGGACCCGTTTGCCCCAGGTATTCAAGAACTCCCCCACTGTTTTCGATGAGGCCCTACATCAGGATCTAGCAGCCTTTTGAACATCAAATCCCCAGGTAACTCTTCTTTGTTACATTGAGGGCCTTCTGATTGCAGCATCCAGCAAGGAACTGTGTTTAGAGGGGACCAAACGTCTGCTCGTGGAACTGGGAGAGTTGGGCTATCGTACCTCGGCCAAGAAAGCCCAGATATGCTGTCAAAAGGTCAGTTACCTGGGGTATTTGCTCAAAGAAGGGAAGAGATGGCTATCAGATGCCAGGAAAGAAACTGTATTTCACATCCCACCGCCCATGAATCAAAAACAGGTTAGAGAATTCCTGGGCACAGCCGGCTTATGTTGCCAGTGGATACCCGGGTTTTCCGAGATAGCGGCCCCTCTCTATCCACTCACCAAGAATAAGTAACCGTTTGTGTGAGGAGAAAAAGAGCAGGAGGCTTTTGACGCCATAAAAACGGCCCTCATGTCAGCCCCTGCCCTAGGTCTCCCTGATGTGACAAAACCATCTGTATGTGGCAGAGAACAAGGGCATAGCAAAAGGGTCCCTGACTGGGACCATGGAAGAGGCCAGTGGCATATCTCTCAAAAAAAGTTAGACCCTGTAACCTCCAGGTGGGCTGGCTGTCTGAGGATCGTGGCCACGGTTGCAATGTTGGTCAAAGACACTGATAAATTGACTCTGGAACAAGATCTGGTAATATCCGCTCCACATGCCTTAGAGAGTGTGGTCCGCCACCCCCCACCCCACTCCACCCTACACCCCGCCCCATCGATGGCTCACTAATGTCTGAATGACTCATTATCAGACTTTGCTACTCAGTTCTGACAGGATTATGTTTGCAACCCCCACGGGCCTAAATCCAGCCACCCTTCTCCCAGACCCCGACCTTGAACCTCCCATCCATGACTGTCAGCAAGTGCTCGCAAGAGGCACACGACTGGAGCAAAGACCTGTCTGACTGGCCCCTGGCTGATGCGGAGAAGGCAAGCCAGGTTCACAAATGGGAGCAATTTCCTAGAAAAGGAGCAGAGGAGAACAGGTGCAGCCATGGTGGATGGACAACAGGTCGTATGGGCACAAACACTGCCTGAGGGAACCTCTGCTCAGAAAGCCGAGCTCATTGCCCTCACAAAAGCTCTTGAGCTAGGAGAAGGCAAAAAGATCAACATCTACACAGATAGTAGATACACCTTCGCTACAGCCCATGTTCATGGTGCCATCTACCAGCAGCGGGGATTACTGACCTCAGGAGGAAAAGAAATCAAGAATAAGCCTGAGATCCTGGCGCTCCTAGAAGCTTTATACAAACCAGCAAAAGTGAGTATTATTCACTGTCTGGGGCACCAAAAGGGTGATTCTTTCATAGCTCGAGGAAATAATTTGGCAGATCGAGAAGCTAAGGTGGCAGCTTCTAGAGCGATCCAGGTGATGGTGGCCAGAGAGTCCGAATCGCCTGAACTTAAGTTCCAGTGCACCGCTGAAGACCTGGCAGTCATCTCAAAGGATCCTGAAAATTGTTTTGACCAGAAAAAGGGGGTCTGGATGACCCCATCGGGTAAGAAAATATTACCGCAAGAACAGGTAAAAGCAATGATAAAGCAGATACACCAATGAACCCATCTAAGGGTAAGCAAGCTTATGCAAACTGCCTTGAAGCCTAAATACCATATTCCAGGACTAAAACACCTGGTAGAACAGGTGGTCCACAACTGTATACCCTGTCAGAAGGTGAACGTTTGCAGAAACAAGGCTGACCCCGGTAAACGATACCGAGGGGACCAGCCAGGAGTCTACTGGGAAGTAGACTTCACGGAGATAATACCAGGCAAATGTGGCTACAAATATCTTCTAGTTTTCATAGATACCTTCTCAGGATGGGTGGAGGCTTTCCCTACCAAACAAGAGACCGCAACGGTGGTAGTAAAGAAGGTGCTAGAAGAAATTTTTCCCCCGATTTGGAATGCCCAAGGTAATCAGATCTGATAATGGCCCAGCCTTCGTTGCCAAGGTAAGTCAGGGAGTGGCCAAGTATTTGGAGGTCGATTTGAAGCTTCATTACATTTGTAGACCTCAGAGCTCAGGGAAGGTAGAGAGGGCTCACAGAACTCTAAAAGAGACCCTGACAAAATTGACCATAGAGACTGGCGCAAACTGGGTGGTGCTCCTGCCTCTGGCCCTGTTCCGAGTCAGAAATACCCCTTCCTGCTTCAGTTTGACCCCCTTTGACCCCAGCACCCCTAACTCTACTAGGAGACGTTATTGAGCCAACCTGTCATAGTAATAATGATTTGTATGCCAGATTGAAAGGGCTACAGGTGGTGCAGAAAGAAGTTTGGTCGCAGCTGGCACCTGCTTACGAACCGGGGACTTCTGAGACATCACATCGGTTCCAGGTCGGAGACGCAGTCTACATACGACGGCACCGAGCCCAGACACTTAAGCCTCGCTGGAAAGGATCATACCTTGTCCCGCTGACCACCCCAACCGCCGTGAAAGTAGACGGACTTACACCATGGATCCATGCGTCACACGTTAAACCTGCTCCATCGGACCTGGAACTACACCCCTGGAGAACACAAACTACTAACAACCCGCTGAAGCTCAAGAGAGTCAAAAATGGAACTTCCACTGGTCATGGTACTGTATCTTAGTTCCCTTCTCTTGGGGTCATCCAGTGCCAGCCCTCACCAGCCATGTAACCTGACTTGGATGGTAATTACCGGGTACGGAGACATAATATGGAGCAGGTCTAAAGTCACTACGCCAGGCCTTTGGTGGCCTGACATGTTCCCTGATGTCTGCAAACTAGCTTTTGGGGCTGTGCTCCCACCTTGATGATAATGGACTGAACCCCTGAACCTGTAAGCCAGCCCCAAATCTATGTTGTCCTTTATAGGACTTGCCTTGATTGTGGTGTCTGTTCACAGCACTGAAACCCTAAGACAGATGTTGGTAGCAGGGACTGGGGCATTGCTTTCATAGGCCTGACCATGCTTTTTGGGCTTTGGAAAGCAATGGGATGCTTTAAGTTGGGCTTAGCGGGCTATGCTGGTAGGACTATGGAAGATTTCATTGCTGAGTATTTTTTGAACTGTGCAGGCCTGGCCCAAGAGGTTTCAGTGAAGAATTTCCGAATGTGACCTAGAGACCGTTTTCATGATATTTTGGTGAAGAACATGGCTGCCTTTTGCCCTTGTCTGAAGAGTCTGCCTGCGGCTAAGATAAAGAGATTTATGCTAACTGCATTGACAGAGGAAATCTCAAAAAAGCCCAGCGGAGACTTTGTTCTCTGGTTAAGTCTCATGAAGAGCATTTTGAACAATCATAGCAAGCTTTAAAAGGAAACATATAGAATATATGGTTCAAGTCTTAAAGGGGCACCAGGAAGTGCAATGGAGCTGCATCCTACTCTAGGAGATAACAGATTAAGGGGTTTTGGACCAAGATCCTACCCAGCTAAATTTACGTCCAGCATGGTGATACACACCTTTAATCCCAGGAGACAAAATCAAACAGATCCTGAGTTCAAGGCCAGCCTGGGACAAAGCTTAAATCCAGGCATGGTAGTACATGCCTTTAATCCCAGCATTACAGGAGACAGCCATGCGGATCTCTGAGTTAAAGGTTAATCTACAGAATAAGTTTTGGGAAAGCCAAGTTTAGGCAGAGAGAGAATCCGAAAACAGAAAGCTGTTAATAGAATGGTGGGGGTGGGGGTGTGTGGAATGTTCCAGCCCTAGCATGCAGCAGAACTCACCCATGTGGCTCTGACTTTAGAGTGAAAAACTGAAGGGACTACTGGGACAATTGATGCTGCTTAGCTGGAGCTAAGAAATTGGCGGTGATTACGAAGAGACCAGCATCACTGAGGTGACGTCTTCTGGGAAGTGCTTTCTGAGAGCACAAAGAGGTTGTGTTCCAGAGATAGCCAAGGTTGTACCTTGTACTACAGCAGGACTTGGTAATGTGTAAGAGTCACCCAGGTGGTACTGGTTTTGAAGGCATGAAGGGGTCATGAAGAGCAGCTGAGGCTCAGTACTGTGAGAGGCCATGGAAGGCCATTGGTGAAGGTGCAGCCTCAGTTGCAGTTGATGGCCCAGGACTGAAGGGGTCGTGCAAAGGAGCCGAGGCTTGGCACCATGAAGAGAGCCTATGAGAGGGAATTGGTGAAGCCTAGTTACAGCGGAAGACCCCATAAGGCAGAACAGAAGAAATCTTAGGCCAATCTGATCTAAGCAGCAAGTCTAAGACCACCAGGCCATACAATGAGACCTTGTCTCAAATGCTCACCCACAAGCCAAGCTCTGATTTCAGAACTTGGGAGCAGGTAGAGACAGGAGAATTAGGAACTTATGGTCGTTCTTGGCTACATAGTGAACTGGAGGCCAGCCTGGGCTACATGAAATCAGTCTCGAAGAAACAAACAAACGAAGTGCACAAATGGGTTTATAATGTCACATCCCCATTCTGAGGAGGAGTGATGTATTAGTTCCTTCACTTCTCACCCTCCTGAAGATAAGACAATAAAAACACCATCATCAATAAGAAAAGGCTTTTCATTTGGAACATTGAAACAGTGTGATTTGAAATTATTGATAATGCCCTTAATTATACAATAGTATATGGAATGGCTGTGTAATCTTCCAGGACGAAGCATACAAAATGTGAATGAAAAATTAAAGAAAATTATGTCTAGTGAAGGAGGAAATAACCCAATATTTTAATAGCTTCCATAAAACAAGTTCAACTAGGTGTGGAGAAGGGTGAAAAGACTGAGCCTGAGCGTTTCCCTTTCCAGCCGTGACTGAAATCAAGCCCCACAGCATTCCCGATAGTGCTCATTGGGGAAACATTTCCTCTGTTCCCTATATTGACCAAAATTACCTCTCCATTACGGATAATTAGTACGGCTCTAAAGCTTCGTGTGTTCCGGTTGTACAAAAGTAAAAGCAATGCGGTTATCTGAGGCTGGGTACGGTGCTCAAGTGGTAGAGGGTTTCCCCAGCGCCTGGGAAGCCCTGGGTTTAACCCCAGCACAGCCTAGACTAGGCACGGTGGTGCCCACCCGCCAACCCAGCTCTTGGATGGGGCTCATTTTATTAGTATATAGCAAGTCTTGAGAAAGCCTGGGCTTCATGGAGCCCTGATCAGATTGCATCAGTGTACTTCATGGTTTTCTTCCTAGCCCCTAATACCTGGCCGGTAAACGCCCAATAGATGACTAGAACGTTAGGCTGATTCGCCTTGTCACGTTATGAGAACTAACTGGATGCTTATTCTATTTTTTTGGTATGGTAGGGTTTTAAACAGTATCTCATGACCCCCCTTCCTCCACCTCCAAAGTGCTGAGCTTGCGGGTCCCGGCCACCATATCCACTCAGCTGGCTCACCAGAATTTTAGATAGCTCCTGTGGTTCACAGTGTGTGTGTGTGTGTGTGTGTGTGTGTGTGTGTGTGTGTGTGTGTGTGTTGGGAGGGGAGGGGGGGCAGTTCTTCACCATTCTCTACCTCTCTGGTGCTCTCCACCTCACACTCTGCTCAGTCCCTCCTGCTTACTGGTGGTGTCCCCAGGAGGCCAGAGCTGAGTTCCTACACTCTGGCCACTCCTCTGCTAGTTCCCGGCCACCAGCTCTAATAACGTTTGGTGAGCACGATCAGTTCCCGAGGCGGCCCAAGTCAGTTAGAGCCAGGACCCGCCACACAGGCCTGTCATCCCAGCCACTCAGGAGACCGAAGCAGAATGACCAAGACTGAGGCGCCACAGTGGGTTCAAGTTCTGTCTGAGCAACTTAGTGAGACTCTGCAAAGTGAAAACCTCAAAGCGAGCGAAATGAAAGTACAGAGGAATATAGCTCGGTGGTTAGAGCGAGCAAGCGCTCACCTAGCACCCAGGAGTCCATAGGTCCAAACGGAAGTATAATAAAAAAAAGGGGGGGGGGCGGCGGGGGAGAAAAAAGAGAAACCTAGTCACTTATAGGTAATAAAAAGGTTTGTATATGGTGAATAAAAATGAACTTGACAATGGTCTGGCTTGGTCTCCTCCCTTCCCTCAACTTTCTTCTTTAGAGTCCAGATGTATGTGATAGGTTGGCCTCAAGAGTCCATCCTCCTGCCTCTGTCCCTAAGAGATGGGATTGCACATGACTTACCTTTAATCTGACACCAGTGATCTTTTTACAGTCTCCATAGAGCATTTGTTTTGATTAATATTTTATTCACTTATTAAAATTATCACAATGTCTCTCTCTCTTTCTCTCTCTCTCTCTCTCTCTCTCTCTCTCTCTCTCTCTCTCTCTCCCCCCCCCCCACCGTGTGTCTGTGTGTGTATGTGGCCTCGAACTCATAGAGAACCATCTCCGTTTGCCTCCCAAGTTCTGAGTTCTGAGATTAAAGGCCTGTGCCGCCACCACCTGGCCACAGGAATTTTCTAACTTTTACACTGTATGTCTAATATACTTTTTTCTCCCCACCCCCTGCTTTCCTATCTCAGCATCTCATAGTGGTACATGGGGTACATCAATGTCCTACTATAAATGGCCTCTCATCTTTTTTTGTTGTTGTTATTGTTTGTGTTTTTGAGACAGGGTTTCTCTGTATAGACCTGGCTGCCCTGGAACTCACTCTGTAGACCAGGCTGGCCTCCCAAGTGCTGGGATTAAAGGTGTGTACCACCGCTGCCTGGCTGGTCCCTCATTTTGTGTTTGGTGATTTTTATATAAAGATAGATATTGCTTAAGCATTTGATAGAAGTCCCATTAAGATGTAACGTGAAAACCTGCTTATGCCATGTAGTACATACTCAAGGTCGAATAGCCATGACTTTTGTTGGTGGTGGTGTTTTTTATTTATTTATTTACTTACTTATTTATTTTTTGATTTTTCAAGACATGGCTTCTCTGTGTAGCACTGGGTGGGTGTCCTAGAACTTGTCCTGCAGATCAAGTTAGCCTCCAATCCGCAGAGATCCCCCTGCCTCTGCCTCCCAAGGGCTGAGATTAAAAGTGTGCACCGCCATCACCCGGCACCACTACTTTTTGGTGACTTGGATGCTGTAGTGGTCCACGTGACCACTAGGCATCCCCATAGGTTCTGCGATTTGAACACTTGGGTTCCAGTGGGTGTGTCTTTCCTAGAGGAAATGATGTCACTGGGAATGAGTGGGCTTTGAAGTTTCAAAGCCTCAGAGCATTTCCAGTCTCTCTCTCTCTCTCTCTGCTTCTTGCTTACAGTTCTAGTTGTGAGCTCTTGGCTGTTCCCCATTGTCTTAGTTAGGGTTATCTAGACAAATTGACAACCAGAATAGCCACTACACCCATGTTTGTTACCTTCTACCATGTTTCCCTGCTATGGTGGACATTAGCCCTCTAGAACCAAAAGCCCAGGTAAACACATTCTTCTATCGATTGCCTTGGTCACACGTTTTATTACAGTAATAGAAATGTAACTAGCACAGCTACCTTATTTGTTTTTCTTATTTTTCGTTTTGTTGTTTTGATTTGAGATAGAGTTTCTCCATGTCTCCCTGGCTGTCCTGGTATTCTCTCCATAGACCAGGCTGGCTTCAAACTCACAGAGAATCGCCTGCCTCTACCTCTGGAATACTGGGATCAAAGGCATGTGCAGCCACCACCACCCAACCAGGTATTTATTTGTTTGGATGGCTCAAAATTCACTCTGTCAATTAGGTTAGCTGGCTTCCTCTACCTACTGAGTGCTAGAATTACAAGTGTTAGTCACCATGCCAGGACCCATTTTTATTTTAGCTGTATTGGTAATTCAATTATTCTATTCATTTAAATTACAACAACAATATGGCTAAATATAGTCAAAGTATTATGGTTATTATAGTGAATACTTTTGTGTAAAGACCAGTCACTGTCAAAATGAAATTTGGGATGTCTCAGATGTCTTTGTAAGTCAGTTGATGGCATGGAAAACAGTTACAGGTGTTGGTGTATAATTTATGAAAGACTGTAATCAAACTGAAATGTTGGTAAATGAATTGCCTAGCTTTATAAATGCTAACAAGTCTTAACTGAATCAGTTTGGTAACATCTAACATTAGCACTCTTCCGTTCCTAACTGGGCTGGCTATTGTTTAAAAATGTATTCAATTCTAAGGTAATATGCTCAAATGTCAATTGAAAGGTAAGTTATTTCACCCTTGGTATATTAATTCTTAGGATTCATCACTAAATTCATTATACCTAAGAAGAAACAATATGGTTACAAACACAATAAAATAAAATAAATGTTAAAAATTGTGAATTCTGTGCTGGGTAGTGGTGGCACACGCTTTTAATCCCAGCACTTGGGAGGCAGAGGCAGGCGGATTTCTGAGTTCGAGGCCAGCCTGGTCTACAAAGTGAGCTCCAGGACAGCCAGGGCTATACAGAGAAACCCCATCTCTAAAAACCATAAAAAAAAAAAAAAAAAAAAAAGTAAATAAAAAAATTGTGAATTCAGCCAGGCAGTGGTGGCACACGCCTTTAATCCCAGCACCTTAGAGGCAGAGGCAGGTGGATTTCTGAGTTCGAGGCCAGCCTGGTCTACAGAGTGAGTTCCAGGATAGCCAGGGCTACACAGAGAAACCTTGTCTCGAAAATGAAAAAAAAAAAAAAAAGAGAAAAGAAAAGAAAAGAAAAGAAAAACAACAACAAAAATTGTGAATTCATGTCTTTGGTTGTAGAGAGCTGTCCGAACTACACCCTAAAGATGGCTGAGAGCTCTGAGATAAACAACACCAGATTTGGCTTGTAGGTTGTGCTTCTGAGTGGCATGATCTTCCCTGGCCTATGGGGAGATGACACGTGGCATGAGTTCATGGGCTCCTACTAGGATATAAGCTGTGCCCGGGTAGGAATCGTGGGCTCACCTCCACACAATGCTGCATGTAAGGTATCCTGAGTAAACCGCTAAGAGAAGGAACCAGTTGTGTCGTGTCTTAATTCCTGTTAGTCAGGGTTGGGCGCGGCACACTTGGTATTTCAATGTTTTTTGTTATTTACTTGTTTGTAAGCACTGTGGATAAAATGGTGAGCAGAAAGGTGGTGAGATGCCAGAGATAGGGAAACAAACGTCTCTCCAGTCACTGCACAAATACGGTAGAGGAGATAGTCACGGTGTTAGGAGAGTGGGCATTCAGACAGGGTCGAGAGAATGCAGAGTGAGAACAGTCCTTGGGAAGTTTAAAATTAAAGGAACGGAGCGGGGATGCTGGGATGTAACTCAGGTGGTGGGTGCTTCCCTAGTATGCTCAAGTTCCTAGGATTGAACTGCAGCATGTCTAAACAGGGCGTGGCAGTACATGCCAGTAACCCCAGAACCACTCCGGAAACCTTAGCCCTTGGAAGGCAGCGGCAAGAGGACCGGAAGCTCATTGTTATCCTCAGCTCTAGAATACGATGTCTCAAACACATACACAAGCATATGTGTCCATGCGCGCGTGCGCGCGTACACACACACACACACACACACACACACACACACACACACGGACTGGGCAATAAAGGAACAGGGAGAAAATGGCAGATGTAGATGCTGATAAAGAAGGGAAACATAGCTAGAACTGAGGAGAAGGACAATATGAAGGGACATTGCCTTGGTGGTAGAGCTCTTGCCTAGTGTTACAAGAGGTCCATAAGGCTCTGGGTTCAGTCTTTGCACGGCAAAGGTGTGGGAGTGCAGGGCACAGGGATAGTTTAGGTCAGGCAGACCTACTAAAATGAAGCACTTTACAGAAAGACACGAGTTTAGATTTGTGCCGTATCTGTTTTGTATGGTGAAAGTCGTATGGGCTGGAGAGATGGCTCAGCAGTTAAGAGCGCCAACTGCTCTTCTGAAGGTCGTGAGTTCAAATCCCAGCAACCACATGATGGCTCACAATCATCCATAAGGAGATCTGATGCCCTCTTTGGGGTGTCTGAAGACAGCTAGAGCAAGTGAGCGGGACCGGACTGAGAAGAAAAAAGTGTCTGAAGACAGCTACAGTGTACTTAATATAATAAATGAAATAAATCTTAGAAAGAAAGAAAGAAAGAAAGAAAGAAAGAAAGAAAGAAAGAAAGAAA
>JADRCD010221283.1:10231-24048 GCA_019843815.1 Montemys delectorum
AAAGAAAGAAAGAAAGAAAGAAAGAAAGAAAGAAAGAAAGAAAGAAAACCGGACAGTGGTGGTGCATGTCTTTAATCCCAGCACTTGGGAGGCAGAGGCAGGTGGATTTCTGAGTTCGAGGCCAGCCTGGTCTACAGAGTGAGTTCCAGGACAGCCAGGGATACTCAAAAAAAAAAAAAAGTTGTATAGAGTCTTGATCATGTACAGTGTTATTCGTATGCTGTGTTTTGAGAATGTGCCTGTTATTAGGTGCTGGGGAATAAACAGAAGCAAATCTGTAAGACTCCTATAGAAAGTGTTTTTTTTTTTTTTTTTTTTATTCATTCAGTTTTAGTTGGCTGTTTCTGTTTTTGAGATAACGTCATGTGTTATAGTAGGAGATGGAGATGGCCTTGAGCTAACTATGTAGCTTAGGCCACCTTTTAAGTTACAACCCTGCTTCAGCCTCCTGAACACTCATTTTTGTTTGTTTCCATTGACTAATTTATTTATCCATTTTATATCCCAGTCACAGCCCTTCACCTCTCCTCCCAGTCTCACTCTTACAAATCCCTCCCCCACTGTCTCCCTCCCTTTTCCTCAGAGAAGGGGGAGGAGACCCCCTTTAGGTACTGCCCTGCACGGGGACACCCAGTCCCATCGGGACTAAGCGCATCCTCTCCCACTCTTCCGCCGAGGTCCAACCAGGCAGTCCAGTTAGGTAAAGGGGACCCGATGGCAGGCAACAGAATCAGAGACTTCAGTTGTTAGGGGACCCACATGAAGACTAAACTGCTCCAAATGTGTAAGGTGCCTGTGTCCAGCCCCTGCATGCTCTTGGTTGGTGGCCCAGTCTCTGTGAGCCTCCATGGGCCCAGGTTAGTTGACTCTGTAGGTCTTCTTGTGGTGTCCTTTAGCCCTCTAGGTGGCTCAGTCCTATCCCTGATTCTTCCACAAGACTCCCTGAGCTCTGCCTGATGTTTGGCTGCAGGTCTCTGCATCCGCTGCTGGATGAAGCCTCTCGGGAGACAGTTAGGCTCCTGTCCGTAAGCATAGCAGTGCATCATTAATAGCATCAGGGGCTGGCTCTCTCACATGGGATGGGTCTCCAGTTGGGGCAGTCATTGATTGGCTGTTCCCTCAGTCTCTTGCTCCATTTTTACTCCTGAGCATCTTGACAGGATAAATGTTGAGTTGGTAGTTTCATGGGTGGGTTGTCCTTATCCTAACGCTTGCAGTCCTGCCTAGCTACAGAAGGAGGCCACTTCAGTCTCCATATTCACCGCTGGTAGAGGATACCTCCCTTAGGTACCGCCCTGCACTGAGACATCTAGTCCCATCAGGACTAAGTGTACCCTCTCCCTAGGGATCTCAGCTAGAGTCATCCCTATAGACTCCCAGAGCCCCCCCTATCCCAGGTCTCCAATTAGTCCCAGAGATGCCCCCCACCAACTTTCATTGTCACTCCCAGCTCTCTCTTACCCCGGTGTCCCCACATCTGATCCCCATCCCCATCCTCTTCTTGACTCTCTCTCCCACCCAGCTCTCTCCCTCCGTCCACCTCCAGTGACTATTCTATTCCGCAGGCTGAGATATTCACGCACCCTCCCTCAGGCCTTCCGTATTACTTAGTTTTTTGGGGGTCTGTGGATTTTATCATGGGCATGCTGTACTTTATGGCTAATGTCTACTTACAAGTGAGTACATACCATGCGTGTCTTTCTGGGTCAGGGTTACCTCACTCAGAATGATATCTATTTTCTAGTTCCATCCATTTGCCTGCAAATATGATGATGTCTTTGTTTTTTGGGTTTTTTTTTGTTTGTGGTTTTGTTTGTTTGTTTGTCTTTTTGTTTTGGTTTTTCGAGGATGTCTTTGTTTTTAATAATTAAATAGTATACCATTGTGTAGATGTACCACATTGTCTTTATCCATTCTTCAGTTCAGGAATATCTAGGTTGTTTCCAGTTTCCGGCTACTACAAATAAAGCTGCTATGAACACAGTGGAGCATGTGTCCTTGTGGTACAGTGGATCTTTTGGGTATTTGTCTAAGAGTAGTATAGCTGGGTCTTGGGGTAGAACTGTTCCCAATTTTCTAAGGAACCACCATATTGATTTCCAATTAGCTATTTTTGCTGTGTATGCTTTTATTATGTTTAGGTGTGCACCTATATCCCTGATCTCTCCAAGACTTTTAACATGAAAGGGTGCTGGATTTTGGTTGTGCAAGTTTGCACTCCCACCAGCAATGGAGAACTGTTCCCCTTCCTCCACATCCTCACCAGAATGTGCTGTCAGTTGGTTGGTTTTTTTTTTGAGACAGGGTTTCTCCGTGTAGCCCTGGCTGTCCTGGAACTCACTCTGTAGACCAGGCTGGCCTCGAACTCAGAAATCCGCCTGCCTCTGACTCCCAAGTGCTGGGATTAAAGTGCGCCACCACCACCCGGCTTGATCTTTTGACCTTACCCGTTCTGACAGGTGTAAGATGGAATCTCAGAGTCATTTTGATTTGCATTTCCCTAATGACCAAGGATGCTGAACATTTCTTTAAGTGTTTCTAGAGATTGCTCTGTTGAGAATTCTCTCTTTAGCTCTTTACCCCATTTTAAAGTTGGGTTATTTGGTTTGTTGGTATCTGATTTCTTGAGTTCTTTATACATTTTGGATATTAGTCCTCTGTCAGGTGTAGGGTGCTGATGGCCTTTTCCAATCCTGTAGGCTGCTCTTTTCTCCTAACAATGGCAACCTTAGCCTTGCAAAAGCTTCCCAGTTTCATGAAGTCCTGTTAATTCATCATTGATCTTAGTGTCTGAGCTATTGGTGTCCATTCAGGAACTTCATCTGTTATGATCACATGGGCTTCATCCCAGAGATACAAGGACGGTTCAATATAAAAAAAAAAAAAACCATCAATGTAATCCACCATATAAACAAACTGAAAGAAAAAAATCGCATGAGCATCTCATTAGGTGCTGAAAAACCTTTGCCAAAATCCAACACCCCTTCATGTTAAAAGTCTTGGAGAGATCAGGGATACAAGGCGCACACCTCGGCATAATAAAAGCAATCCGCAGCGAGCCAATAGCCAACATCAAATCAAATGGAGAGAAACTTAAAGCAATTCCACTAAAATCAGGGACTAGATAAGGCTCCCAACTCCCTCCCTATCTCTTTAATATAATACTTGAAGTTCTAGATAGAGCAATGAGACAACTAAAGGAGATCAAGGGGACACACATCGGAAAGGACGATGTCAATATTATCACTATTCACAGATGATAGGATAGGGTGGAGGTATAAATCTATCTGTCTATCTATCTATCTATCTATCTATCTATCTATCTATCTATCTATCTATCTATGCGTGTGTGTGTGTGTGTGTGTGTGTGTGTGTGTGTGCGCGCGCGCGTTCCCCCAAAATTCTATCAGAGAACTCCTATAGCTGATAAATGCCTTCAGCAAAGTGTCTGGATACAAAATTAACTAAAAAAAGAAAAAAAAAAAAAAAACACAGACAAACCAGTAACCCTAAACAGGCTGAGAAAGAAATTAGGGAAATAATACACAATAGTCACAAATAATACAAGCTGTCTTGGTGTGAGTCTAACCAAGCAAGTGAAAGAACTGTATGAGAAGAACTTCAAGTCTCTGAAGAAAGAAATTAAGGAAAATATCAGAAGATGGAAAATCTCCCATGTTTATGGTTTGGTAGGATTAACATAATAAAAATGACCATCTTATCAAAAGCAATCTACATATTCAATGGAATTCCCATCAATATTCCAACACAATTCTTTTTTTTTTTGTTTATTTTTTTGTTTTTTGTTTTTTGAGACAGGGTTTCTCTGTGTAGCCCTGGCTGTCCTGGAACTCACTCTGTAGACCAGGCTGGCCTCGAACTCAGAAATCTGCCTGCCTCTGCCTCCCAAGTGCTGGGATTAAAGGCATGCACCACCACTGCCCGGCTCCAACACAATTCTTACAGTCCTTGAAAAAGCAATTCTCACTGTCATATGGAAAAGCATAAAACTCAGGATAGCCAAAACAATTTTGAACAATAAAAAGAATTTCTGGAGGAATCACCATCCCTGACCTCAAGCTATTCTACAGAGCAATAGTAATAAAAACTGTGTGGTATTGACATTAAAACAGACAGGTTGATCAATGAAATAGAATCAGAGACCCAGAAATAAACCCACTCACCTATGTGTGCCTGCTGCCTGCAGAAGAGACTGACAGATCATCTCCTCATTCCAGTCCCTTTATCCCATTTTTTAAAAAGGTAAAACATATATAGTATGGGTAATATACTGACTGGCACTTTGTGTGCATAGTGTAAAATGCAGATATTTTTAACAATGGTAATAGATTCATATGAATGAGCCTTTTGGTCTTGGTTTTGCCGCTTGCTAGACAAATAACCTTGTGTGGCCTCTATGTTGATAGCTTTGCTAAAGGTCATCTATGAAATCAAAAAATGAGACCAGTGAACCGAGTAAGGTTTTCTTCCCACAGCTAACATGTTGCTAATCAAAATACCCAATTTGAAATAAATAATGCTTTGTTCCTGCTTGGGACCCCTTTTTTTTACTCCTGGGGTAGCTGATGCTAGTGCCCAGCAAAGCACCAGAGCCACATTTGCAGAGTTGTGCAAATCAGTGTCAGGTGATTTATAGCCCAATGACTCGCATGAATAAAGCAAAGATTAATATCCTAATTACTGACTATTGAAGTGTGCAAAACAGCTTTTTCTGACTCATAGTGATTATAATATCTCAGGCTTGTTTTACAGGAGAGGATGACTAGTTAGAAGATGCTGTAGCATAACCTATCTGCAAGTGTAACACTTTAATTGGAAAATGCTAATAGTTTAAAAAAAAACACTGGCAGAATTGTCATGGCTATTCATTAAAACAAAAGCATAAATGAAATTCCTAGAGGTCTTGATCTTTGTGACTCTGGTTAGTGTGGCATTATATATAGCTGTGTTTATAAATGAGACTAGTGTGAGCCATTAGAGACTGTCTCAAAACAACAGCAGAAAACCAGGGTAATCTGTTCATTGCAGCCTTTCAAGATTTATTTATTTATTTTATGTATATGCGTACACTGTAGCTGTACAGATGGTTGTGAACCATCATGTGGTTGCTGGGAATTGAACTCAGGATCTCGGCTTGCTCTGGCTCCAAGATTTACTTATTATTATATGTAAGTACACTGTAGCTGTCTTCAGACACACCAGAAGAGGGCATCAGATCTCATTGTGGATGGTTGTGAGCCACCATGTGGTTGCTGGGATTTGAACTCAGGACTTCTGGAAGAGCAATCAGTGCTCTAAACCACTGAGCCATCTCTCCAGCCCCTCATAGCAACTTCTAATCCTTGGCTTCATGGTTGTATGGTGAGATGTAGTAGGTAAGGTGTATACAAACTTCCAGCTTCTGTTAAAAAATGGGCAGAGTAGTTGGCAAGTTGCTTTCCAAGTCTGAAAGGACTCATGAACCTCTGTCATTTCAATGATCCTCACCTCAGGTCACAGGCATTCCAGGAGTTGTCTCCCCAAAAGGCCTCCAGGCTGCTCATCTAGTTACCAGTCAGCAGTGTGCTGGGCACCAGAGGCAAGCCAGTGAAGGAATGTGATGGGCACCTGCGAGGAGCCTCTGAGGGAGGACCAGTCCTGTCAGCTGTGCCTGATAATGGGCTAATAGGCCTGGCTTTGAAGGTTCAGAGGAAGTTTGAGAGTCTCTTAAAGATTCTATAGGGGCCATTCATGACCACTGAGGGCTGAAGAATGTGAATAGTAATAGGGTAGAACATTTGCTTTACTGGGATAAGAGAAACCGGTAGGCTGGAGCGGAAACATTAGCTGGGGTTAAGTGACCAGTACTGAAGTGAAATCCCTGAAGTGTTTCCTCAGGCTTAGCACACAGAGGGGGTCCAGGGAGAGCCAAGGTTGCACTTTCGGTTGTCAGCCAAACTCAGCAATGTCTAAGTGTCACCAGGGAGTGCTGGTTTTTATGCCACTAATTGTGGGATGACTACTGAGTGTCTGTCTGTCTTTCTCTGCTCCTCCCCCCAAAATCTGGGAGGGGACCTCATACTGAAAGGTTAGCCTGGGGTCATCACTCTCAAGAGTGATGTGAGACTACCTTTCTTCTGGAGAAAGAACCATGTAGTGGAAGTCCTGGCTGGAACCCCCTTGAGGGGTAGAGGTGGAGGTACCCCCTCTGGAGGTAGAGGTGGGGACAGGAATTGGGGGGCAGAAGGGGAACAGAGGCACGCCTACCACCACTCTGTGGTCACGAATGAAATGGCACCTCCACATCCTAGTAGCCATGAACTTTTTCTTTTTGGTTTTTGTTTTTGGAGACAGGGTTTCTCTGTGTAGCCCTGGCTGTCCTGGAACTCACTCTGTAGACCAGGCTAGCCTCAGAACTCAGAAATCCGCCTGCCTCTGCCTCCCACGTGCTGGGATTAAAGGTGTGCGCCACCACTGCCTAACTTGAATTTATTAAGGAATCAATCCAACCTGGGGTTAGTGCTCAGTCACCTCCCAGGAGCACCAACAGCTGAGTAGAAGCCTGTTGATACATGGGACTTTTCGAGAGAGGTACTTTGTATCCAAACCAAATCCCAACACAAGGAGAAATGTGTGCTAGGCACTTATGAAGAAAAAAAAATTAGATTAAAAACCCACATTGATATATTTAGTATGTAGTAATTTACTCCAGTTTATACACACATAGAAGCAGCCTTTAGAACCAAGTTAGTAAGTAGGTAAAGAAGCATTTATTAATTAATATCAGACATAGAAAACTAAGTCAATGGATTGGGCCTGGAGCTTGTTAGGTGAGTGCCTGCCTAGCAAGCATGAGGCCCTGGGTTGGATCCCTAGCACAGCATAAACCAGATGTGGTTACATGCCAGTAATGCTAGCACTCTGGCAGGAGGATCGGATGCTCAAGGTCAGCTGGGAAGTAAAGTAGAGACCAGTCCGGGACACATAAGACCTAGTCTCAAATGGGGGTGTGGAGGAGAGAAAAGTAAGTCAATGCTTACTTTATCTATTTTCATGTAAAACTCTTAGAATATGGCTTTGATCTGCCTGTGTAGCCTTGTCTAACTTGGAGCTCACTCTGTAGACCAGGCTGGCCTCAGACTTACAGAGACCCGTCTGCTTCTGCCTCCTCAGTGCTAGATTAAAGGTGTGTGCCATCATGCCTGGGTAACACATGTTTTTTTGACTCACATTCTCGTACAGAACAGACTAATTTTGAACTCTTTGTTTAGTTAAGGATGGCCTTAAACCCTGGGTATGCCTGCCTCTGTTTCTTAAGTGGATTTTACACACATTCTCTGCTATGCCTAGCTCCGTAAATACATATTGGATTCACTTAGACTAATTGTAAGGGTACAATATGATCTTGCTCTTTAAAATTATAGCACATAACTGAGCAGTAGTGGCATATCCCTTTCATCCCAGGAGTTGGAGGCAGAGGCAGGCAGATCTTGGAGTTTAAGGCTAGCCTGGTCTATGGAGTGAGTTTCAAGACAGCCAGGGCTACACCGAGAAACCTGTCTCAAAAAAACAGAAACCAACCAATCAACCAACCACGCTCCAAACCCCTAAGAAAACAAGAGTACACTTCATATTTTTTTCATTATTTTTCATTTTTGTTTGTGCCCTCATGCCTGATGTATGTGGTGGTAGCGATGGGAACTAAGGCTTCCTGTATGCGAGGCAAACACTCTACCAACTGAGCTACACCTCAGTCTTGAGTGGGGTCTTGACTGATTAACATCATGTACTTTTTACTAAGGAAAAAGGAACTAAGGGGAAGTGGAAAGGGTATGGAAATGTAAGGGCCCGTGAAAGAGTGAGTCATTCACAGATGGATGGGAATCCAGTATGGCCGGATACAGCTTGTTCCACGAAGGATCTCCACTTTATATTCAGGACCTTGAACTTTTATTCTGTGACCAGTACAGGGAAACGTTTTAGGATTTGTTTAGGATTCTTTGCAGGAATGTGAGCATCCTGGAGAGGCCGACTAGAAGAAGGCCGCGTGGGTTGGGATGAGAGGCTGGCAGGGAGGGGCTCAAACCTTCCTTGCTTTTTGCTTTTTGTTTTTGTTTGTTTGTGTTTTCTTCAGGTAGCTTGGGAGAATAACGTTGAGTGGTGGTACTGTGGGGGAATAGGTACAGAGAGAAGGGAATAAATCAAAGATGACTTTGAGAGATCATTTGGGAGGGAAAATTAAAGAAACAGGAAGGAACAGGAAACACTGAAAGTGAGGGTCTAAGGGCGAGCCCAGTAGCACCTGCCTGGAACCTAACACAAGGCGAGCATGGCTATGGCTTTCAGGCCTGCCTCTGCTACAGCTAAAACTCTGAACAAAGAAACTCCGCAGGACTGATACTGAAGTGGAGATCTGAGTGGGCAGAGGAGGCGGGTCAGCTGAATTTAGGAAAATGTTTCCTTTGTTTAAGGATACTTGTTTTCTTAGTCATGCCGGAGGGTAAGTTACAGTTTTACGTATGTTTTAACTCCTCTGGTCTCTATATACAACTGGTTACAAATTATTAATTACAAATTAATTTTTCCTCCCTCCCTCCCTCCCTCCCCTCCCTCCCCCCCCCCCCCCTTCCTTCCTTTCTCTTTCTTTTGTTTTTCAAGACAGGGTTTCTCTGTTGCATAACTTTTGCTGACCTGGAACTCACTGAGACCAGGTTAGCCTCGAACTCAGATCTGCCTGCCTCTGACTTTGCCTCCTGAGTGCTGTGACTAAAGGTATATGCCACCACCACCACCACCACCACCACCACCACCTGGCAATTTTTCCTATTTTTTTCTAAGACAAGATCTCATATAGCTTGAGCTTGCCTTGAACTCACTGGGTATCTGAATATGATCTTGAAATTTTATGCTAAGTCACATCATTTTTTAGAACTTTAAAATTAGCTCTGACAGTTTTACACGTGTATATACAATGTATAAATCATACTTAACCCCTAACTCCACTTCTTCTCCTCTCAGACCCTCTCCCCAGTCCAGCCAGTGCTGTCTGCAGACACATGGCTTTGGGGCTGCCCACCTGGCCTATGAGTAGCCTAATACCAATCACACCGTCAAAGAGACAGAACCCCTCCCTCCATCCCCTCAGCAGCCTTCAGTTGACAACAGCTCTTCAGTGAGGGCTGGAGCTTCCTCAACCCCTCTTCCATCCATCCGGGGATGTTGACAGACTTGGTCTTTCCCAGGTTGCGTGCGGGTAATCATAGCTGCTGTGTGGTCGTGAGTATAACGGCCATGTCTTCCAGAATCCAGCATCTCACCATTCGCTGCACTCCTCCCCATCTTCCTTACCCTCTCCTCCCCATCCTCCCCACCCTCCCCATCCTCTGCTTCCTCTTCAGTGTTCTCTGAGCCTTGGAGTGCGCACGCGAGCTGAGAGCACTTATCCTCAGTTTTCTGTCCCGCTAGGAGTCTCTCTGTTGACTTCTGCCCACTGCAAAAATGAAGCTTCTCTGACCGAGAGTAAGAGGGTTAGCGAGAGGGCTCAGCGGTTCAGAACACTGGTTGCTCTTCCAGAGGGCCTGAGTTCAATTCCCAGCAACTACATGGTGACTCACAACCCTCTGTAATGGGATCCGATGCCATCTTCCGGCATGCAGATGTATATGTAGCAGAGCGCTCTACATTAAATAAAATTAATCAAAAAAAAAAAAAAGCAGCACTAAGTTATATATCACATATAAGTATTTACAAGGCAGTTTCACCGTGTGTAACAAAACAGTAGTAGTAGGTGATGCCTGGGGCCTAGGACTTTGGCAACTATAAGTTTTAAAGCAGGTTTACAGCACCAAGCCTGAATTCTCTTCTCTGGAGTAGGCCTCAAATTTTATCAGAAGGCAACTGGTTGCCCGAATGCCAGTTATGCAGCCATTGCACCAGCAGACACACATATTTGCTGGCATGAGTTTGAACTTCTGATCCTCCTGCCACTACCTCCCAAAGCTAAGACTGTAAGCAGGCGTCATAATGTCTTGTCTAGCCTTTTGGTTTTGTTTCATCTTTGTTTTGGAGACTCATTGTGTAGCTTAGCAATCGGTTATTTCTCTGCCAGTGAGATGAACCCATTGGAGACAGACGAGCGTCCCTAAAGGCAGGTTTACTGGGACGCTGTTCTCAGGCAGACAGGGTCACTGACCCCAACGATTGAGGCCATGGAATTTGCCGTGGGGGTTGGGGGTGGGGGAGCAAAAGGGAGCACTGAAAGAGAAAGAAGAGGAGGAGAAGAAGAAAGAGAAAGGCAGAGAGACTAAATGTCTGGATTATATAGGGAGGAGCCTCTTGGGGGAGGGCAGACCAGAAGCTGGCCTGGAGATTTCACTGTTGGGGGCAGGGTATGCCAGGTAGGGACTGAGGGGGATGCTGGGAGAACCTGGAGGCCGGGTCTGGTTTGGTATGTAAATTATGCACCCTAGTCAGTCCCTTGTGTTCCAGGGTCCAACCTTGAACTTTCCCCCGCCCCCCCGCCCCCCACAGGGTTTCTCTGTGTAGCCCTGGCTGTCCTGGAACTCACTCTGTAGACCAGGCTGGCCTCGAACTCAGAAATCTGCTTGCCTCTGCCTCCCAAGTGCTGGGACTAAAGGCGTGCGCCACCACTGCCCGGCCTTTTTTTCTTTCAACTTGAACTCTTGCTTCTACAGCCTGTGTGCTGGGATTATAGGTGTCTGGATTATTCTGAGTATTTTAAAAAAGAGGTTAGCCACAGTAAGTAAACAAACCAGTACCCGAGAGATTTATTCTTTTAGAAGTTCAAGGTTAATATGCCATGGAGCTAAAGTAACCTTATCTATAAGTATGTTAATAAAAAGATTGTTACCATGTAGACTCAGAAGCAGGAAGACACTTGAAAGAGTTTCAGAATCCACGTTATTTTTATCACTGTTCTCTTTGTGAAAACCTCTGTGTGGAATAAAAGCTAGTTCCACGATGAGGTCAAGGTCCTTGTCCCTCCCATCTCATTCTGAGCGTACTTTACTGGCTGCTCAGTCCCTATTGCACCAGAACCATGAGTGAATAAATTACTGAGAAAGGCTTTAACTCAGTCCCTATCTCTGTACACACTATGCTTACCAAAGAGTACATATACCATGCCTTTTTAAAAAAAAAAAAAATACTTCTCGGCCGGGCGGTGGTGGCGCATGCCTTTAATCTGAGCACTTGGGAGGCAGAGGCAGTCCAACTTCTGAGTTCAAGGCCAGCCTGGTCTACAGAGTGAGTTCCAGGACAGCCAGGGCTACACAGAGAAACCCTGTCTCGAAAAAACCAAAACAAACAAAACAAAAAGAAAAAAAGAAAAAAAAAATACTTCACATTAAAAACATGTTTAGATTCTAAAATTTTATTTTTTGTGTATGAGTGTTGTGCTGTATGTACGTATACACATCACGTACATGCCTGATGCTCACATTTGGTCAGAAAAAAAGCATAAGATGTAAGATCCCCTGGAAGTGGAGTTAGAGGTGGTTTTGAACCACCATGTGGATACTCAGAACCAAAGCCGGGTCCTCTACCAGAGCCACAGGAGCTCTTAATTGCTGACCCACTCCCTTAACCCTTCCCAACCCCCCCCCCCCCCCCAATTAAACTACCAGTGAGAAGCCCTAGTGTATCAAAAGCTCTTGCAATACAACCTGATGACCTGAGTTAGATTCCTCAAACCCACAGTAGACGGAAAGAACTGACTCTTGAAAGTTTTCTTTTGACCTCCAAATAACACACCACCCACACCCACACCCACACCCGTACCCGCACCCGCACCCACACCCACCCATGCACACCCACACCCACACATGCACACCCTGTAGTATGGATTGTGCTTTATTTCATCAGGATCTACACCTTGTTGGGTACAGTTTGGTATCAGTCATCTCTCACACAATTATTTAAAATGCTCCCTATCAGTGTTTCCTCTAGAAAACACAGCACTTCCCATACAGTGCTTTCTATATATATTAGGCTTTCTTTACACCCATCTATTATATCTGACTTCCTTTATACTTTAATGTCTAAAAAAAAAAAACGTCTGGGTCTCACAGAGACGGGGCTGGCCTGGAAGGTGGTATGCATCCAAGCATGACCTTGAACTGTAGCTCCCCGCTCTGTGGTGATGGGATTACAAGCGTTTACCACTGCAGGCCCCTCCATTCTGACGGGCTGTGTCTATCTCTTATTCATGCTTTCCCCCAAGCAAGCACAGTGGCTTTCTTACAGTTAGTACAGATTGGCCTAGTAAATAAAGCCCAGCAAGTGAACGTAGAATCTCCTGTTCATTTCTCATCAAAGGGCTGCCCTAGCTTTGAGGGGCTAAGGCAACCTTTCCGCCCTGAGATCCCACATTCTCACCCAACAGCTCGTTCTCCTCAGGCGGCGCACAGAGGAAGCAGCGCTGACTTAGACGAAGTACATTAGTGAGGAGAATGTTTGGAATGCCAGACACACCCAAGCTTAAGTTGCAAGCACACTTCCGAGGGCAAGGACGATTTTTCTATTCTTCTACCCTAAAGGCTAGTACAGAATTTTAGTGAATGGCAATGGTAGGCAAAAAACCCAAAAAAAACAAAAACAAACAAACAAACAAACAAACAAAACAACCCTAAAACCAACCAACCAGACAGAAAAAACTATAGACTGTTTTACTCATTCTACGAATTCACCATGGACCCAGTCAAACTGCTCAGTTTGTCAAGGAGTTCTTTTGATGTAAGGTAGATTTTGGGCTAGTGAGTTGGCTCAGTGGTTTAAAGCGTTTGTTACTCTCGCCGAGGACGTGGGTTTGATTCCCAGCACCCACTTGGTAGTTCATAATGTTCTGTAATTTCAATCCTTGGGGATCTAGCCTCCTCCTTACCTCCAAGTACACCAGGCACTCACAAGATGCACATACATTCAGGAAAAAGAATACAGAGGCAAAAAGTCAGACACATAAAATTAATCAATCTAGATTTAAAAAGTGGTTTAGATCTAGATTGATTAATTTTATGTGTCTGACTTTTTGGTTCTATGGAGCTGAAGGGTTTGCAGCCCCTTAGGACGAACAACAATTACTAACTAGTACCCTCAGAGCTCCCAGGGACCCAACCACCAATCAAGGACTGTACAGGGTGGGACTGAATGTTCTGGCAGCATGTGTATAATAGAGGATTGCAAATTCGATCATCAATAGGAGGAAAGGACCTCGGCCTTGTGAAGGTTCTGTGCCCCAGTGTAGGGGAATGCCAGGGCCAATAAGTGGGAGAGGGTGGGGTGGCAGGCATGGGGAAGGGGGAGGCAAAAGGGGTTTGTTCTTGCTTTTGTTTGTTTGTTTGTTTTGGAGGGGAAGATGGGAAAGGGAAAATGTACATGTAAATAAAGAAAATACCTAATTAAAAAAATATTAAAAAAAAAAAGAAAAGTTCTGAAAATAAAATGTCGTTTGTGGAAATTAAAAAAAAAAAAAAGTGGTTTAGAAACCTCCTATTGAGATTTGGGACCTAGCGACAGATCCAAACACTTGGTAGGGTTTTGTTTTGAAAGTAAAAAATAATTGTTTTGAGACAGGGTCCCCTGTGTAGCCTAGGGTGATCTTGTCCTCCACCTCCAGCTCCATCCTTCTTAGTATGTGGGATCACAGGCTTTGAAACCACACCCGGCTAGAACTGTATGTTTAGGAGACTGTATTCTAGAACATGTAAAGCATCTAGAAACAGATTAAAGAATAGCAATATTGATCCCAGGAAGAAAACTGATCACTTCTTTTCTAGACTTCAAAACAGTCGCTAACATTC
>JADRCD010221283.1:24148-91327 GCA_019843815.1 Montemys delectorum
TTTCTAGACTTCAAAACAGTCGCTAACATTCTTCCGCAGGGGGCGGGGGGGGGGGCTGGGGAGGGAGCAACCCACCCAGAAGCAATCTTGCCTCCGGAGATTCTAAAATCTCCTTACACGTTTTTTTTTTTTTTTTTTTTTTAAATTACTCAGCTGCAAGCTTGTCTTCAGAAATAAAATCTGGTTAGTAGTAAGCGCAGAACGGTTTGCGGTGCTTGGTACTCTTTCTTGACGTTGGAGGTGATGGTGCAGAGACTGTTGGTCAGGAAATGAGGAGCTGTTTACGGAGTAAACAAGCGGTAACCACAGAAACACCTGCTGCAGCTAGAGGCGCTGCGGAGCCACGCCCCCTCCCTCCCCCCCCCCCCCCCCCCCGCCAAGGCCACATCCGGGCACTCTGCCGACGTTCACACGCCCCGGCCGTTTCGCGTCTTTGAAACCCACTCACGGCCAATCAGCCGGCGCCTCCTGAAGGCGGACGTTGAGATGGACCAATCAGCAGTCCGCCAGGGGGTTCCAGCCTATCAGAAGGAGGTTGACAGAGCGTGCCAATCACCATGGCTCTTAGAGAGAGCGACCGGGTTTTTTGAATCGGAGGCGGTAGCCTCCCTCGAGTCATGGCGGCGCCAGGGAGAAGACTCGGCGATTGAGAAGGCTAAGCGGGGACTGCGCCTCAGTGGCTACTTGTTTTTCTTTTCTTTTTTACTATCTGAGCGTGGTGAGGACTGCGGGGTGAGTAGGGGACGGGAGGAGGGTTCGAGAGCTCGGAACTGTGTGCACGGGCCGTGGCGACCGAGGCCGGCGTCCCCCGCCGCGGGGAGCTCCCACGGCTGCGCACCTGTCTGTCCGGCTCTCCTCCATCCTCCTTCCCCACACCCGTCCCTTCTCCTGTCCTCTGTCCTCGCCCCCGTTTTCCTTGCGGGAGTCTGGGTTCTCCCGGCTATTGTGCTTCGGTCGGACGCCCCAGGTTGAAGGGCGCAGTTGGGACCGGGATCTTGGCCGCTCGCCCGCCCGCCCGCTGCAGCCCCGAGCTGCTCTGATTGCTTTGTGGTTTCCCTCTGGAATTCCTGCAGAATTCCGATTTTCGATTTTTTTTTTTTTAAATATAAAACACAGGCCGCCCCGCCCCTTCCTGGTTCCTGGCCACAGATGTGTGTGGTTAGTGGTTAGCTTAGCGCCCTCAGAGTTAGACCCGGCTCGGAGTCACTGTGTGAGCAACTTTCTTAGCCGCAAACTGGATGTGGCAAGTGATATTTGTCTTTTAGGATGGCTGCAGAGGTTAAATAATGGCAAGGGGAAGATTTAAGAGAGTGACTGTAAATTATCGAGCTCCAAGTAAATGAGAGTAGCTAATTACATTATTATCGATTGTGTATTCACTATTGTGGTCTTGGTTCTTTACTCTGGATGACGTTTTTATGAAAAAAAAAAGTTTACTTAGAAGGAAAGTTAAAATGACAGTTTGTTTAAAAGGATCCATGTGTCGTGAGACAGTATAGACTTGAATTGTGGAAAACCCAGGGTGACAAGGAACTCTACCTACCCTGAGTGCTCGGGTTACAGGTGTACTTTCACCTTGCCTGGTTTCTGAGGTGCCCGCGGATGACTTCATTGCACGCTGCAGCTGAGTCACATCCCGAGCCAAAGGTGTACGTTGTTTTGATGGTCACGATTCCGTGGTGGGTTTTACTTATTTATTTATTTTTTAAGTTTCTAGAATATGTGAAAAGGAAGAAAGTGCCTGGTGCATTTCAGTTCGCAGTGACGTTGGATGCTAGTTGTATTGTTAGTGTAGCGTGTAGCTCTTTTGCTGTGTATTTGGAAGCTGTTTTGGAAATGAATGATCTATGCACTTAAGCACTTTCAGTGCTTTGGGGTGTAGTGAGAAAGGGTTTAGTTGTGTATCTCCTGCCTCTGTCTTGTGAGTGCTGGAATTTTAGGCCTGTGCCACTAGGCTATACCTTATATACGTATACGTGAACAGTTTGGTGATTTTTTTTTAAAGAGGGTCATGTAAACTAAACGCATCACCGTTAAAAGTGCATTGTAAAGCTTTGGCACATAGTTGCACATAATTATAGGCTGTATTTTGACACTTTTTTCCCCTTGGGTCTGGGAGGTTGAACTCAACCTCTTCCAAGCTTTACCACTAAGCCACATCTCAAGCCCTCTATATTCTAGCATATTTATATACCGTGTAAGGATTAGATCAAGGTCATGTTTCTACCACTGGAAGCATTTATCCTTTTACTGAAACCGTTCAGAATCCTTTCTACTAACCTTTTAGTTAGGAACTGGAGTTTCTTAGGTCAAGTTTTTAGTCTAGATTAAGCACAGTGTTCTACTAACCATTTCATTAATTATTATTTTTGCTTTTTTTTTGAGATGAGGTTTCATATGACTCCTTCAGCTCATATGGTCTTTTTTTTCTTTTTTGTTATTTTTGTTTTTCGAGACAGGGTTTCTCTGGCTGTCCTGGAACTCACTCTGTAGACCATGTTGGCCTCGAACTCAGAAATCTGCCTGCCTCTGCCTCCAAATGTTGAGACTAAAGGCGTGCGCCACCACTGCCCTGCCTGAGTTTTGTTTTATAAGAAGGAAAACTTAAGTCTCATGGAGGCTTTGAGATGGGCTCTTGTACCCCACATTTGCTTTGAGTTCATGTTTCCAGGGATGACCTCCAACTCCTGATGTTTGTACCTCTACCTCCTGTGTGCTGAGATTACAAGTATGACTATCTACCCTACCTCCTGGGCCCAGCTTACAAATTCTAGATCCACAAATACAGTGTCTAAGTCAGTGGCTCACAGTCTGTGGGTCTCCATCCCTTTGGTCATCACATATCCTGCATAGCTGATATTTACAGTATGATTCATAAGAATAGCAAAAATTATAGTTATGAAGTAGCAATGAAGTCAATTTACAGTTGGGGAGGAGATGGACTAGAGGTTTGCAGCATTAGGGAGGTTGGACCACTGTTCTAAAGCTTGCTGCTCAGTGACCACGTATGTTTGTCTCATGTATTCTCATCTCAAGTTTTACCGTTTCAGCCCTCTAAAGTAGTACAAGCAATGGCTGAGGACAGCGTGTTACCGTCTCCTACTGAGATAACTAGCTTGGCAGACTCTTCAGTGTTTGACTCTAAAGTTACTGAAACGTCCAAGGAAAACTTGTGCTTGGCGTCGTCTACTTCAAATGCTGATGGTAAGCTTTTAAAAACACACAATTGTTAGTAGTAGTGAACTTTTCTGTCTTGAGTAGTTGGGGCTCTGTCTGCCTTCTCTGTCCATCATTTGGGTTAATGCGTCCCCACCTTGAAAAAGGGAGTGCCTTCGTTCTGATGCTGCTTTCTCTGTTAAGTTGGAGTTTACTCTCGCTTAAGTGAGGAGTGTCGGTGGTTAACTGCTTTGCACTGTTTTGTTCTAAAGTTTCATGTCCTTTAAGGAGGACGGTCATGCCTCCTAATGCTTCTTTAAAGGGAATTGTTTCTTTAGTGTTGTATGCCTTTTGCTACAATGTATATAACCTTTTTAAAAGTGATATGGTCAAGCCTGCGGGCCTATAATCCCAGCACTTGGGAGGCAGAGGCAGGTGGATTTCTGAGTTTGGATTTCTGAGTTCGAGGCCAGCCTGGTCTATAGAGTGAGTTCCAGGACAGCCAGGGCTACACAGAGAAATGCTGTCTCGAAAAAAGCAAAAAAAAAAAAGAAGATATGGTCAAATATTTTTGTAGGAAATTCAGGATTAGGTTACTTTAACTTCTGGGGATATTCTGCTCTCCTCAGACATAGACTTTCTAGCTAGAAAGAGGGCCTAGGAACTTGTAATTGTGCTGTTGGTACCTAGTAACCACATGGAAACCTTTTACATCTGATAGAAGAGATGCCTCAGGCTGAAGCAAGAGTGGTAGTGGTCCAGGGAGCTGGGGGACAAGAAGAGCTTCTCAAGGCCTTGAAGGTAAGGAGCTGGGCTTTGGGGTTCATTTCTAAAGAGATTCCTCCCGCGGCTTTGGGAATGCTTCCCTCCCTTTCTTAATCTTACACGTAAGTCTCTCTTCTACAGACTGTTAAGATAATGGAAGTCCCTGTTATAAAGATAAAAGAAAGTTGTCCTGGAAAATCGGAGGAAAAGTTAATAAAAAGTATTATTAATATGGTAGGTCAAGCATCTCATTGCATGTGGCATGCTTCACTTCCCTCGGTTGACTTACTTCACTCTGCTGACTGGAATCAGGCACGAGGTGTACTGTGCACTCGGAGTTAGAAAGGTTGGAAGTAGTTTATTCTAGAATTAAGTTGTTTCTGAACCTCCAAATTATAGCATCTATTAGAAATTCAAATTTTAGAGACTTCCTTATTAATTAAGAAAAGGATGTAATGGGTACAAAGATCTGATAGTTTTCTTATACGTTTAAGTGCTTTTTCCCCATTAATTTTATGTTTAGTTTAAATTCTTGCTATTTTCCAGTGTATAACAATAAGCAGTGATTATCAATTACTCTGCCTCAGAATTTGTAGCATATAAATTCTTTAGTTTGTCTCCATAATAATCACTATTTATTATATCTTGTCAGGTTGAACCCAAGGTCTCATGCATAGCAGGCAGACATTTTACTCCTGAGCTAAGCCCTGGCCTCCAGTTACATTAGTTTGCTAGGGCCGTTCAAACAAAGTATCATAGACTGACTGTGTAAGTAATCCGGATAGATTAAACAACAGAACTCAAAGTCTAAAATCAGTGCCAGCCGGCCTAGTGTCCTTTGCTCTGCGTAGGGCTTCCTTGCTGCACCTCGCACGGCCTTGTTTCCATGTACTCCATCTCTGCCGTTTATGTTCAGATTTCTTATGAGCACCTGAGTCAGACTGGATGAGGGCCACCCTGGACAGCTCTTTTAATGTTAGTTGCCTCTCTAATGGCCTTAGCTGCATACAGTCACATTGAGAGATAAGGTTTCAGTTTTCATTTTCAGTTAGCTTTCAACATAAAAATTTCAGGGATAGATGATTTGGTCTATCACTCCAGCCTCAAATCAAAGCCCAGATAATTTATTAATGTGTTCAGAGTTCTTTTTTCTGTTCTGTTCATACAGGAATTATGTAGGCTTTTTTTTTTTCCGCCTTTGGGAGACAGCTATAGCCCTAGCTGTCCTGGACTTGCTTTGACCTAGCTGTCCTGGACCAGGCTGGCTTTGAACTCAGATCCGCCTCCCTGTGCCTCCTGAGTGCTAGAATTAAAGGCATGCACTACCACATCCAGCCCAATTTTTTTTTTTTAAATGAAGATACTTTTAATAAGATACTTGCCTTTGTATATCATATATGTGTCCTAATGTAGCCAAATTGGCTCATGACCTCTCTTTGCAGGGTATGTATTGAAATGAGAATGTTAATCAGTAACCTTTTACTAAGTGTTAATGGCGTTGTTTTTTTTTTTTTTTTTTTTGAAGATAGCTGATTATCATTTTTCTTGTTCAGAATAAAAATTGGTAGATATATACCTAATGCAGTATGTCAAAATACATGTACTTAAATTTTTTTAAAAGTCTAGCCTAGTGGCTCATACCTGTAATCTTACCACTCAGCAGGCTGAGGCAAGAAAAATTGCTCAGAGTTTAAGGCTGGCCTGGGGAATGTTAAAACCTTGCCTCCAAAAACAAAACCAAACAATAAAAAGACTCTGACAATAACTCATGGGTAGAGTGCTTGCCTAGCAGATTTTGAGTTCTAGGTTTGATCCCCATCACTACCAAAAACTAAAACTGCAACACCAGAAAGGAGCTTACCTGGTGTTGTAGTACCTGGAACTTACTGTGCATGCTAGTGGCTTCTAGACCGCAGTCATAGGCTGTTTACGTCTTCGGGACAGTAAGGTCTTAGTGTATGTTGGGTATGTGACGTAGAAAGTAGAGAAATGTGACCCTACACTCTTAGATGTTAGCCGGGAATTGTAGGCTTTAAGAGGTAAATTTTCTAAAAAGATGCCAAAAATATAAAAGTCAATTTTAGGGAGTCATACATTATTTTATATGACCTATGAATTATTTTTATTTGTAATAACTATGAAAAAAATCCAGGAAATGAAAGTGCCCTGTGTAAAGATGGACTCAATGGAAGAATTTGAAGGTTTGGATTCCCCAGAATTTGAGAATACATTTGTAGTTGCTGACTTCCAGAGCTCTGTCTTCAGTGACTTACACAAGGCTGACTGTAGGATTGTTGGGCCTCCAGTTATCCTCGGCTGTGCACAAAGGGGCGAGGTAAGAAGCGTGTCTGTCATCTCAAGAATGCATTTTTATTAATGCGTTCTTTGAAAGTTTATAATTAGAAAATGCTGTTAATTGTTGAGTACACGTAGCAATTAGAATAAGAAAGATTTGTTGCTGCTGGGGTATGACGGCTCATGCCATGAGACCTGGCTTTCAAGAAGGTGTACTCTTAAAACTTTCTTTTTTCCTCTTAAAATTGGTATCATATCCATGATAAGATTTTAATTAGGAAAAATATTTTAGCTTTTTTTCTTTTCCTTTTTTTTTTTTTTTTAAGATTTATTTATTTTATGTGTATGGGTACACTGTAGCTGTACAGAAGGCCGTGAGCCATCATGTGTGTGGCTGCTGGGAATTGGACTCAGGACCTCTGCTGGCCCCGCCCACTCCGGCGTAATTCACTGTAGCTGTCTTCAGACACCAGAAAAGGGCATCAGATCTCATTACGGGTGGTTGTGAGCCTCCATGTGGTGGCTGGGATTTGAACTCAGGACCTTCGGAAGAGCAGTCAATGCTCTTACCCGCTGAGCCATCTCGCCAGCCCTCTTTTCCTTTTTTTTTTTTTTTTTTAAATGTGTGTGTATGTGTGTATATGTGAGTGTGTGAACCTTGGGTATTGAAAAGTTAATTGGCAAAAAACTTCAGAAAATGTTTTCTAAATCCCAACTGAAAAGGAGGCTCATGGTTTGCAATTGTGTTCTCCACCCAGCCCTTGCCGTTTTCCTGCCGGCCACTGTACTGTACAAGCATGCTGGGCCTGGTGCTCTGCTTCACGGGGTTCAGGAAGAAGGAGGAGCTTGTGAGTATAAGACACTGACTAGGAATACAGAGTTAAAGCGCATGCATTCACTTTTTATTTGTTTGGTGTCATGACTTCATTTTAATTCATTTTAATTCATTTTAAAAATGCTATGAGTATCAGGTTCAAAATTTTAGAGAAATTCCTAAGTTTAAAAAAAAAAAAAAAAAGACTTTTGTAAGTGGTAGTTGGCCCGTGAATTAATACAAAGTTCCATAACTATGTGAACTGTTTTACTCTCTTGTTAATTATTAGTTACATTGGTTAATTGAAGTTTTTTTTGTTACACAAGATGAATACCGTTTTATAAGCCAAACTTTAAAGTATTTTTACCACCATGAATAAGTCATAGAAACTTTTTCGGTTCACAATATTTCCTAACTTGGAGCTAGTAAGTATTTCTGTAATTTTGTGGGGAGAATATTGATGTTATATAACCTGATGTTAAAATTCGATATTTTGGAGCCAGGCAGCGGTGGCGCACACCTTTAATCCCAGCACTTGGGAGGCAGAGGCAGGTGGATTTCTGAGTTTGAGGCCAGCCTGGTCTACAGAGTGAGTTCCAGGACAGCCAGGGCTACACAGAGAAACCCTGTCTCAAAAAACCAAAAATTAAAAAAAAAAATTTAATATTTTGGTGCTGGAGAGATGGGTCAGTGGTTAAGAACACTTGCTGTCATTAGAGGACAAAAGTTTGGTTCCCAGGACCCGAGTCTGGTCTTAAAGCTGCCTTTAATAACAGCTGTGGGAACTTACTTGTGTGTGTGCATACTCACAGACACATAAAGATAAACTGTAAAAAAGATTTTTGTTTTGTGAGTATGCAGCCTTGGCTTCAATTCTCAATATTGAAAAAAAAAAAAAGAAGTGAATAAATGAAAATAATACATCCATGTGTTTAGGCAATATTAGAGTTGGTTGTCGATTATTAACTTAATACTCTGTATGGTTTATCTTTGTAGAGATTTACTGTAGCAATAACAAACTACTTTTTTAAAAGTTTTTTAAAGTTTTCTAAAGTAGTTAATGTTAAATGAGTTATTAGTACAGATTTTGTTCAAATTAATTAAAATCAATTTTGTTTTAATTTTTCTTTTGAGGTCAAACTGGTGACATTGGTTCATCATATGGGTGGAGTTATTCGGAAAGAATGCAATTCCAAAGTAACACATCTGGTGGCAAATTGTACACAAGGGGAAAAATTTAGGGTATGTAAGCTTACTATTTTTGTTTTTTCAGTATAGTATTACTTTGTAATGTTTATTTTGAGACAGTCTTATACTATAGTCCAGAATAATCTAGAAATGATCGTGTAGGCCAGGCTAGCCTTGAACTCACTAGTGTCCTCCTATTTCCAGCTCCTCCGTAGGCATGATCTTCCATGCCTGGCTTGGGTCTAATAATGTCACTCTTCTGTTGATTTTACCGTTTTTGAGGATCAGATGGAGGTTTGTCATTAGAATGTCAGTAGAGGGCAAGGGAAATGTCAGTAGAGGGCAAGGAGAACTCAGGTGTAGCTCAGGGGTGGTGAGTCTGGGAGCACCTGGACTGCCCAGGGACCTTCTGCAGAGACTTAGGTGGCGAGGCTCTGTAGACACAGGCTTTCCCCATGGTGGGAGCACCTGGACTGCCCAGGGACCTTCTGCAGAGACTTAGGTGGCGAGGCTCTGTAGACACAGGCTTTCCCCATGTTTCCCTTGGTGGTTCTTGACACGTGAGAAAGTCCTTGGTTCCAAATTGTTTATTGACTGTTCAGTGTGGAAAATGGCTTCATTCCATCTTCTCAGGGTGGACCAGAGATTAAATACCCTTTGCCGGAAGGAATGTCTGGGAAGGGAAGCTTAGTGGCTAAGCCCTCAGGGCCCATCTAGATACCTCATTAGCATGGAGAACTCTGTTCTGAGTACTGTCGGGTGCTGTTCCTTTGCTGGTAGTATGGTCATGTGACAGCAGCCTGTCAGGAGGCAGGTAAAGCTCCTACAGCCCTCACAGGCTCGCTCTCGGAGGTTCCGGGGCTTCCAGTCATTTCGACCTAACGGAATTTCCTGCCACTATGTCCACTGACGCACAGTCATTACTTGTTTTCTTTTTTTTCTTTTTTTCTTTTTTTGTTTTTTTGAGACAGGGTTTCTCTGTGTAGCCCTGGCTGTCCTGGAACTCACTCTGTAGACCAGACTGGCCTTGAACTCAGAAATCTGCCTGCTTCTGCCTCCCAAGTGCTGGAATTAAAGGCGTGCGCCACCACCGCCCGGCACTCGTTTTCTTTTGTAGTCTTGTTTTAGCTAGTACTTCCAAGATATGAACAGAACAAAAGGAGAAATCAAAGAGCTATAGTTACAGAAAATAAAAGAAGAGTTTGGTTTCCATGGAACTTAATTTAGAGTCACCATAACTTTAACAAAATATAATGTAAAGCTCTGCTAACAATTTTATACCCAGTTCTTTAGAAGCACTTCCCTGAATCCTACTTTTTAAGATGAAAACTCATTGTAATTGGTGTTAATATTCTTAGGTCGCAGTGAGTCTGGGTACTCCAATTATGAGGCCAGAATGGATTTATAAAGCATGGGAAAGACGCAATGAACAGTAAGTGCTTAGGAATCCATAGGTTATTATGTGAATTCAACATGTTCTTTCTTTTTTTTTTTTTTAAGTGTTTGTGTTTTGTGTGTGTTTGTTTTTGTTTATTTGTGTACTTGAATGAGTATTTTTGTACCACGTGTGTACAATGTCTGAGGAAGCCAGAAGGTGGCAGGCATTAAATCCCCTGGAACTAGAGCTACCATATGGGTGCTCAGCGTCAAACATGGCTCCCTGGAATAGCAGCCAGGGTTTTAAACTACTGAGCCGTCTTTCCAGTCCAACATATTGTTATTATTTTTTAAAGTATACCTAACATTTGTTTTAAAGATAAAGCCATGTGCCAACAAAAACTAAATTTGTAAATAGTATAGAAAACATGAATTCTTTGAACAGCTTGGAATAAAACATAGGTTATAAAACAAATACTTTACATATAATAGATATATTATAAGACATAGGTTTTGAAACAATTAAAATAGAAAGATTTGATATCATTGGGTTTTACTTTGTAAAATCATTTCTCAGAATTAAAAGAACTTTGTGCACGGTTATATGTGGGCATGCATGCGGCAGCACAGATTGGAGATCGGAGGGTGCTGTGGACTGTGTTCTCCATTGACTGTATGCCCTCTAGGGTCACGGCACGGACCCAGCACGGACCCAGCATGGACCCGTACCTGCTGAGCTGTCTGTGTCAAGGGGCTGGGCAGTCCAGATGCTTCTCTAGGTTGAGGTACTTGATCCCTAGCCTGATGACCTGTGTTTGATTCCCAGGGCTCACCTGAGTGCGATTAGACTTGGGGGCGTTGTCTGCTGACTTCTTTTTTTTTTGTTTGTTTTTGTTTTTCGAGACAGGGTTTCTCTCTGTATCCCTGGCTGTCCTGGAACTCACTCTGTAGACCAGGCTGGCCTCGAACTCAGAAATCCACCTGCCTCTGCCTCCCAAGTGCTGGGATTAAAGGCATGAGCCACCACTGCCCAGTGACTTCCCAGTGTTTGCACCGTAGCACCCATGTACACCCATACCAATGCATTTTTTTCAATTACCATGAACATTTGAAAATGTATTAGATAATAGCTTAATGCTTTCAGGTATTTGGATTATGTTTTTTCTACTTTATTGTCTTTTTTTGGCTAACTTTCCAGTTATGCATTGTCTGCTGTGGTACTTCAACATCATGGAAAAGTTCATGAAGTTGGAGAATGTCTCTATTTACAGAATTTCAAAAGCCCAGCCAGGATTTGAATGATGTCAAGGTTGTCTGTGATTGTTTTGTCAAATGCAATGATCTGGCCTATACGTGCTAATTTCAACTTCTACTAAGCAGCATCCCAGGCGACCTCCTCTTACTAAACAAAGCAAAGCAGACAAAACCAAAACCAACTTTTTAGGACTTTATGTAAAATATTTTCAATAAATGCATTTATTGTTGTAGGACCTTGAGAATTACTGAGATTTCACAAACTAATTTGCCTAGCTGATGGAATTTAAGCTGGTTTTAGAAATGCGTGTTTTGTTTTTAGGTGTTTTTGTGCAGCAGTTGATGACTTTAGAAATGAATTTAAAGTTCCTCCATTCCAAGATTGCATTTTAAGTTTCCTGGGATTTTCAGATGAAGAGAAACACAGTATGGAAGAAATGACTGAAATGCAAGGTCAGGTAACATGATGTCTTGGTGGTTGGTATTGTCCAGAGCACGCACCTGAGCACCTGTCTGTGAGGAAGTTTCTAGACTGGGTTAATGGAGGTAGAAGACCCACCCTAAAAGGGAGTGGTACCATTCTGAGCACCCAAAGGTGAAAGTGAGCTGAATGCCTTCATTTATTTCTCTGCTTACTGTGGTGTGACCTTACGCTTTTCCTGCTGCGATGGCTTACCTGTCATCAGTGGTCTGTACCCTGACCTGAGTAAAACAAACCCTTTAAGTCCTTGTTAGAAATAGCACATATCATATAAACACTTGACAATAAATAGCTGCTTTAGAGATGGATATTTGAGAACTGCTATTTGGTTGATCTGTCTGTGTTCTGGTTCTCTTTAGGAGGTAGCTATTTACCAGTTGGCGATGAAAGGTGCACTCACCTTATTGTTGAAGAGAATACAGTAAAGGACCTTCCATTTGAACCTTCAAAGAAACTTTTTGTTGTCAAGCAAGAGGCAAGTAATTCCAGAATGAAATTAGTTAGCTTTAACAATATTATAGCTTCTCTGCTAAGGTCAATTTAAAGTCTTAATTGAAACATTCTTCTCTCTTTTAGTGGTTCTGGGGAAGCATTCAGATGGATGCTCGTGCAGGAGAAACTATGTATTTGTATGAAAAGGTGTGTTTTTGCTCTTGGTTCTGTGAATTTGTGCAAAATTGATACTACTGTATCTAGAACATTTAGAAAGCATAATGTATAATTAGTATTGGCTAGGTGTTTAGAAGAAATATTTGAAAATATACATACATACATAGTTACATAATTATTTATACACACACATACACATATATACACACACATATAAATATACATATATTTAGACTCTTTGTCCATTTCTTTAGCATTTAAAATGTGCTTTAGATGCAGTGAGAGAGCTCTTCAAACTCTTGTTTGAACTTGGAATATTTTTCAGGAAATATTGAAGTCTATTCAGTTCCCTCACCGCTATATTCTTGACACAAGGAAACGAAATGTGGCTCATCCTTTCTCAGTCTATGCTCTAGAAAGAGTAGCTGGTAAAGATACAAGCTAAGCGATGGTTATTCAGCAGAGACGGTACTATGAACAAAAAGGTGTTAGGTTGCTACAGATGGTGGTGTCTTGACCACTCCTGTTTTTTAAATGAAGCTTTTGAATTAGATAGGAGACTATAAGATTGTAAGCACTATTATATAGAATTCTGGGTGTTGTCAGTAGAGATATAGCCTCCATGTTCCTGTTTGTTAGAACCATCATAGTAAGATTAAACACTGTGCTTTTGATTTCAGGCTAATACTCCTGAGCTCAAGAAATCGGTGTCTCTGCTTTCTCTAAGTACCCCAAACAGCAACCGCAAAAGACGGAGATTGAAAGAAACCCTGGCTCAGCTCTCCAGGGAGACTGACCTCTCTCCTTTCCCTCCCCGTAAGCGGCCCTCAGCTGAGCATTCCCTTTCTATTGGATCTCTCCTGGATATCTCCAACACACCCGAGTCCAGCCTTCACTATGGAGGTAGTAATTCACGCCTCACAGGATTCATCTTTAAGAGGGAGTGTAATGGGATAACTAATAGAATAAATCCCTGCTACAGTGAATGAACTGGAAATGGAAAGGCTTTTCTCTTAATATCCTTGGTCTAGTTGAGGAAACAAGGCAGTTCAAAACAAAAGCTGAGCGTAGCTGGGTAAGGTGATATACCCCTATAATTCCAGGATTGAGCAAGTGGAACCCAGAAGGCGGGTTAGAGACAGTCTGACAATTATGAGACTTGGCCTCAAAACAAAAACAAAAACAAAACAACAGAAACCCAGAAAGGAAAGAAAAATCCTGTAAAAGAAATCAACTGTGCAGTGATGCTTTTGTTGGGTCATTATTTACTTATGCTTTTGTGTTTTTGTGAAAGGTTGTATGTGTCTTACGGGCCACTGCACTTCAGAACAGCAGAGTTAGGAATCGTCCAGGGCTATAGCTGAAGAGTGACAGACACTTGTCTTGTTTTTCCTTTTGAGACAAGGTCTCATGTGGCTGAGGCTAGTCTTAAACTGCTCATGACCCTGCTCCTCAAGTACTGGGTTTACAGGCATGCAGCACCACACCTGTGTTAATTTTAATACTAAACAGTTGTAAGATGTCATGGGGAGTGAGGTAGAATGAATAGGTAGAGAAGTCAGGAGGGTGATGTCACTTTGTGTTGAACAAAGACTCCTATAGTTAACCCTATTATGATCACCTTTGCGTTCACAGTATTCTGTATTAATTGTCACACGTGCTAGGGAGGTGCCTTTCCTCTCCGTCACCAGCCCATGCTTTGAGACATGAAGGGGAATGTTGCTGTGTGGCCAGGGTGTCCTTGAACTCATGGCTTTTCTTCAGCATCCTGAGTAATGAGATTATAGATGGGAGCTACTATAGCTACTTTGGAGACATTTCTTAAATAATCATGGAACAGTTATAACAAACTGTTAAGAACGTTAGTAGCTCGAGGCATTCTGTAGAATTTTAGATTTCTCTAGTTGTCTTAATCGTGTCCTGATTTCCAACCCTCCTCTCCCCCAAACAAGAAACTCTTGTATTTTAGTTAAGATCCAATCTAGGTACCTGTTTTTACCATTTAGTTTGTTCTCGTTGAGGAGGTCTCCTTTAATGGAATCACCTTGGTAAATCTGAAGAGTGTAGGCCATTTACTTGTCCACTGTCAGCTTTTTAATTGGTATTGGGGTTGAACCTAGAACCTCACATGTGCCAGATGAGCAGTCTCCCATTGACCCATGTTCTCAGCTCTGAATCAGTGACCTTTTTTGGTCACTGCATTTTTCTGGCCTTACCCCATGAGGAAGTTTTACTTTAACAGAAATCTCTATTGCGGTGCTAATGTCTGTATAGCATTTAGATCTGCCTTCTGATGAAATCTTTCTTCTTTTCCAGAAACACCGAAGTCTTGTGCTAAGTCTTCTAGAAGTTCTACTCCAGTTCCCCCAAAGCAGTCAGCCAGGTGGCAGGTGGCGAAAGAGCTCTACCAGACTGAGAGCAATTATGTCAATATACTGGCCACAATCATTCAAGTGAGTATGGTATGGCTGTAGAGTGGTTCCCACTGTTTAAAACTCTCTCCCCCTTCTCTTCTTTCTATGACTTTGTGTTTTGTTCTTTTAAAGAATATTGTTTTTTTGGGGGGGTGGTAGCTGTGGATATGGGGTTGAGATAAATCTTGCTGTGTATTTCTGGCTGGGCTGGTACTTAAGACATAAAGTGGTCTCAGACTTAAAGCGATCTTCCTTCCTCTGCCTCCTGAGTACTGTGTGTACCACCCCGACAGGAGGATGACTTAAAAGGCCAAACCAAGTAGGATTGCATTAATGTGTTTTGAAGCAGCCGTCCTTAGCTGCAGTGTTTTTTGTTAAGAGTAGCACCAGCCAGAAGCTACCACACTCTTGCTCTCGGATAAGCTTTTCCTGCAATGCCATACCCTTTTTGTAACCTCGTGGCTCCGGCAGTGTCTTGTATTAGTTACTGCCAGGCACTTGTGCCTAAAACCTCTTGAAAAGGTGTGTGTCAACCCCACCCCTCACGCGGGGTTGACACCCCTGACCACACCTTCCACATTGTTAAGATACTGCTTTCTGTTTAGAAGCGATAGGACTTTCTGAAATTGCTCTATTTACTGCTGCTTGTATGTGACAAGGTAGTCTATACTGTGCCTGAGAAGCTGAGCTATACTGATGTCAGTAATTTGTTTAGGCTTTTCATGACTTCTACCTCTTCAGTGCCAGGACTGTTGGTGTGCGCTACTCTGCCGGGCTTATGCGGTGCTGGGGATGGATCCCAGGGCTTCCTGCATGCTCCGCCTGTTAGGCAAACACTACTAACTGAATTACATCCCTAGTCCTAGTTTTTTACTAACATTTATGAAAACTACTTTTGAGACACAATTTTACACACACAAACACAAAAATAAGTAAAGTACAGTCAGTGTACAGTAAAGGGCAAGAAAAGCTGGGCATAAAGTGCAGAGGGTGAAGTTCTTGTTGTGCGGCATGAGGCCTGAGACTTGGATCTCCAGAGCCCTGTAACGCTGGGGGAGCTTAGCAACTGACTATGATTCCAGTCTCAGAAGTTTATGTGGATCCATCCCCAGAGCAATAGGACTAGTAAGATTCGCCACATTGGCTAGATTTGGGTTAGATGAAGAGGACCTGCTTCATTTCAGCGCAGCAGGTGGAAGAGCCACGGAGGAGGGTGATTCTCAACATCAGGCCTCCACTTGCACATGCATGCGCGCGGGCACGTGGACACACACACACACACACACACACACACACAGACATAGACACACACACAGACATAGACACACATGCACATGTTACCATTACAGGGACAGGTGCATGTACAAAGTGCATGAGGCACAGATTTTAGTGTCCATATCATTAACACAACTTAACTAAACTTCCAAGTTGCTGCCGGACAGTTTATCCTTTCTAAAACACAGATTCACACCTTGCCCCAGGGTGAACTCTGTCTTCTAAAAAAACAAAAACAAACTTAAAACCACAGCTGGGCACAGTAGTACAAACCTGAAACCCCAGTACTTGGTAGGTTAAGGTAGGAGGAAGACAAAGTCTAGTCCTGGCTAGACTACCGTAGTAAGAGCCTGCACTCTTCCAAAGAGAGAAGCAAATTTTGGGTATTTGTTTGATCTAGGTGGATAAATTAAAAGTAAGTGATTTTGAAATTATTTCAAAAAAGAAGCCCAAGTCCTAAAAGCTACCTTAAAGAGAGTGTTCTCGGGCTGGGTTTGGCTTACTGGTCAAGCTGACACACGCAAAAACTGCGTTCAGTCCGTAATTAACACTGGCTTGGAGGAGGAAGGAAAGGAGAACTGTCGTAAGTCCAGGCCACAGTCCTTTAGAACCTTCTCTGAGTTTAGGTAAGCAAAGTAGCATGAAATATGCCTCCAATCTAGTAATTTCACACGTGCAACTAAACGCTTCAGTTAACTGAGCGTCGTGACTCATGCAAGTAGGCCAGTTCTGGAGGCTGGGGCAGTTGGATTGCTCTGAGTGCAAATGCACTTTGCGCGGTTAAGACTTGCTATGTTGTGTGTTCATTTGTTTTGTTTTTCTTCTGGCTTTGCTTCAGTGTTGGTCTGTATGACCTAGAACTCGCTCTTCCTGCTTCCTTCCGATATGTTGGGATTGCTAATGTGAATTTTTTTTTTTTTTTTTTTTTTTTTTTTCACAGGGTTTCTCTGGCTGTCCTGGAACTCACTCTGTAGACCAGGCTGGCCTCGAACTCAGAAATCCACCTGCCTCTGCCTCCCAGTGCTGGGGTTAAAGGCGTGTGCCACCACCGCGTGGCTGCTAATGTGATTTTATGTTTATATAAATTGTGTCAGTTTTCATTTCTTGGATTTAGTTATACTGTACCATACCATCTTGAATATTGTTGTTTTCTATTATGAAATAATTTTGTATTTCTTCAGAAATTTCTAGAATCAGTTTTTCTCTATGTATAAAGTCCTAGGATTTTTGATTCATTTTGTCTTGAAACACTGAGATCAACTAGCAAGATAATTGTTATTTCTTTCTGTGTTCAGTCCACCTGCGACTGTGAGACTTCATTTATTATGTCTTTATTTCACCTGTTAGCTCTGGTTTTGAGCATGCGCATCCTATACTCAAATGTTTAGTTTTTATTTTATATTAGATGGCACAGCTTTTTACATTATTATTTTTTTTAAACTTTTGGGACAGAGTCTCACTATGTAGCACTGGCTATCTTGGAACTTGCTATTTAGATCAGGATGGCCTTGATATCACAGATGGATCCACTTACCTCTGCCTCCATTTTGTGGTGTCGCCAAAGCCTGAGTTTTGATTAACCTTGTTTCCGAGGCCTGTGAGTAAGCTGCGCATGCCCTTTGTGTTCACGTGTGTTCACGTGTGTTCACGTGTGTGCTGTCCTTTTACCCTGGGGTCTTGCTGGGCCTACTTACTGTTATGTGAGGTTTTTTCCTTTCCTCTCTCTCTTTTCTGATTGAGTCAGCAGGACTGGGGAGATGGCTCAGTGTGGGGAAGGCACTTGCCTCAGACGTCCTTAGTGACCTGAGCGTGATCCCAGCACCCCAGGATGGAAGGAGAAAATAATTTGTTCTTCTGACATTTGTTCTCTGACCTTCATACTTGCGTTTTGCATGTGTGCACCCGTGTTTTCTCCCCCTTCCTCGTCCTCTCCCTCCCTTCTCTCGTTCATATACAGCCGTGTATAATAATAATAATAATAGCAAAAATGATGATGATGGTGCCTGTAGCAACAAGTGCACAGAGCTCAGGTCTCTTCATACGGGATAGATCAAGGCATCGAGTTTCTTGGCGACTGAGTTTCTATGCCACCATTTCTAAAACATTTAGTATTTTATTATTATGTATCTAGAAAGCTTAAGGCTTTCTTCCTTATAAATTCAATTTAAAGAAAAGCTCTTCTACTAATTCTTTTTTTTTTTTGGTTTTTTGAGACATGGTTTCTCTGTAGACCAGGCTGTCCTGGAACTCACTCTGTAGACCAGGCTGGCTTCAGAAATCCACCTGCCTTTGCCTCCCAAGTGCTGGGGTTAAAGGCCTGTGCCACCACCGCCCAGCTCTTCTACTAATTCTAATAGTTTAGTTGTTTGGTTCCTTTTTTTTAAAAAAATATGTTTTTATTTTATGTATATTGAGTTTTTTTGCCACAGTGCCTGTGGAAACCAGAAGAGGTCATTGATCCCTGGGACTGGAGTTACAGAAGGTTGTAAACCATCCATGTGGGGGCTGGGAGCTGATCCTAGGTTCCCTGGAAGAAGAGCCAGTGCACTGACCCACCTGCTCACGCTCCTGCCCTCCCTTTATGTGCGCACGCAGAAAGTGTATCAATATATGAATAAAAAGAAAATGTTATGAGGAAAGATTGTCAGACTTAGGAAGCATACGTTCTCGACTTTTTCTGTTGTTGACATCACTGTTTATCATAGCTATTTACATTTTAGTCTTCTTTTTCTCAGTTTGCCTAATCTAGATCCCCCACTTAGTTATTTCAGGTACCCTTAGAAGAAGAGGGACAACGTGGTGGACCGATTCTCGCGCCCGAGGAGATCAAGACTATTTTTGGGAGCATCCCGGATATCTTTGATGTACATATGAAGATAAAGGTAAATTTGTATTAAAAGGCAATAACATTCTTTTTGGGGTTATGTATATTTATTGTAACATTTCAGTTATTTCAACCTAGCTAAGTAAAGCAGCACTGTGTGTTCCTGGCTTTGTGCTCATGGCGCCCCTCCTTGCTTAGGCGGCTTTAAGACGCTGCTCTGGCTCAAATGTGGTAAATGTCTTCAGTAAACTTTGTGACAACCATGTGTGTGTGAGTGTCGCCTACATGCTTGTGTGCACACCATGTGCGTGCTTGGCACCCAAAGAGGGCAGAAGTTGGCACTGCATCCCCTGTAACTAGGGTTACAGTTGTGGGTGCTGGAATGAACAGAAGTGTTTTCCATACCTGAGCCATCGCTCCAGCCCACTCAGGTTTCTGTGAATATTTTGTGTTTTAGGATGACTGAGGAATTTTATGAACTAGGGATTAGCAAGTTATGGTTTGTAGGCTCCATCAGGCCCTCTGAAGAGTCTGATAGCAGAGCCCATGCGTTTTCATACTTCCCTTTCCTCATACATTCTATTTTGATCTCATTCTTTCCCCTTCCTCCTCCCAGAGGGCTCCTTGCCTCCCTACCCAGTTTCATGTTCCTTCTCTCTTTTAAAAAAAGATGAATATAACAAGCCAAGAAAAAACAAAAAGACAGACAAAAAAAATCAACAAGACAAGAAATATACCAAAGCAAGACAAAAGAGCCCAGAAAAAAGAAAAAAAACAAACAAACCAACCATGGATCCCATTTGGGGTTGACCAACTGCTTCTGGTATGGAGTCTGCCCTGGAGTGTGGTTGCTAAACCCAGAGACACTCCACTGCAGAACAGCAATTCTCTGTTTCCCAGGAATATCAGTTCCTGATAACTTCTTTGTTAGCGTAGGACTCACTAAGTCTCTCTTCCTTCTCAGAGCTCTGCTTCTGTCTCGCTTAGACGTGTGCACGGATTGTGTGCGCTGCCATAGCCTCTGAGCTTACATGTGCTCAGTTCTATTATGTCTGGAGGAGGCGGCTTTTTTTTGGGCTCATCCAAGATGGCTCTTAAAATTTCTCTGCCTTCTCTTCCATAGAGATCACTGAGTCCTGAGGAGGGAGGTTTGGTTAAAGCATCCCAGTTAGGACTCAGGGAGGGTTCCAGTCTCTCCTCTCCCCATTTGATACTTTGTATGGTTGCTACTCATATAGTATTCAAGTTCTGCAGACTTGAATACTAATGATAGAAGACATATGGCCTTGGAATATTTACCATCTGTACCTTTTAGTAAAATTTGCTGGACCCTGCTACAGGTTATAATTTTTAATGACTTGTGTTAAATTAGTTACTCTAGCAGCAGGATTAAAAATAGCTTTTTGATAATTAATAGGTCAGTCAACTTTTATAGCTAGTAAGACAAAACGTTGCTCTATCAGTCATATTGGGGAATTTGGTCTGACAGTGTTATTTATAGTTTCTTAATCCAAAGGCTGTTGTCTTTGTAGACAACAGTTTAATTCTTTGTTGTGATAAGAAGTTTGCACATAACATTATGGTACTGCATAAGGTGATTGTTTTTCCTAGCAGAAGATCTCATAAATGTTAGATGTGTTAAATGTTTTGATTTTTTTTTTTTCTTTTTCCCCATCTTTTTAGGATGATCTTGAAGACCTTATTGTTAACTGGGACGAGAGCAGAAGTATTGGTGACATCTTTCTTAAATATGTGAGTGTTTGTTTTAGAGTTCACATTTAAATGGTATCTCACTAAGGACCGAGAGGGAAGGAAATGTAAAGACGCCATTTCCCATGGTTATAAAATCTGCTAGGATTGTTCCTGACTTTTGAAACATACTTTTAATATGCCCAGCAGAACACAAGATCATCGTTAGAACACAGTTGCATAGTGACTTTTGTGTAAAGTTATCTGCTATCCTCATGGTTTTTATACGTTACATATAATATACATATAATATATAAATATTATAATTTAAAAATCTGTATATATATTTATATGTACACATATATAAATATATTGTTTATCTCTTTCTCTGCCTCTGTGGAGTTTGCTTTCTTAATTAGGATTAGGGCCACATGTATGAATCAGGCAAGGGTGTTGAGAGTTCATTAGAAACCTTTTTATTTCATGTTTTCACTTAAGATTGGAGTTGAGGGTAGCTCAGTGTTATGTTTGCCTACCGTGCATGAAGCCTGGATTCAATCTCTAGAACTATAAAAATCCTTTAACAAACAATAAACAAAAATAAAAGGTAGGATATAGCTACATACACCTCTCCTTCTAACACTTAGGAAATTGAGACAAGAAAATTGTAAGTCAGAGGCCTTCAAACCCTGTCCCAACAAAAGGCCTACAAAATCCATGTAGCTTACATTTAGTAAATACATCATTTGTACTAGGTTACATGGTTTATATCTGCAATACCAGCACTTGGAGGCTGAGGCAGCCTGAACTTAAAGTGAGACCCTGTCTCAAAACAAAAACAAAACACAAAAGCCATAAAATACTTTCATTTTCGTGACGCCCTGTGACTGTAAACTGCCAGGGCTATGCGTTTGAGTGCATGTGTTCTCTCTGCGGCAGTGCTTTGCTTTTCTGAGGCCGCGCCCTCACGTTTATGTTCCTTTAGGGTGTTTGACGGCTGTAGACAGAAATTTGTTTATTGGATGACTATTAACATGTTTAATTAGCCAAGACATTTGTTTTTTGTTTTGTTTTGTTTTGTTTTTGTTTTTTCGAGACAGGGTTTCTCTGTGTAGCCCTGGCTATCCTGGAACTCACTCTGTAGACCAGGCTGGCCTCGTACTCAGAAATCCGCCTGCCTCTGTCTCCCAAGAGCTGGGATTAAAGGCGTGCGCCACCACCGCCCTATTAGCCAAGACATTTTTAAAATTTATATAGTGTATGCATGAGTTCTCTTTGCATGTGTGCTTGCATGACAGAAGAGGCCGTCAGATCCCACTGTAGGTGGCTGTGAGCCACCGCGTGGTTGATGGGAATTGAATTCAGGACCTCTCAGGAAGAACAGTCAGTGCTCTTAACAACCAAGCCATATCTCCAGCTCTAGCCAAGAAACTTTTCTTCATGTTTTGTTTGTAAAGATTATATGTTTTAATTTCAATGGTATTTCTATATGTGTCCAAGTATGTACATATCAGCACAGGCAGGTTCCTGCAGAGGCCAGAGGGTACACTGGATTTCCTGGGATTGGAGATGCAGGGTGTTATGAACACTCTTGCCTCCTGTGGGCACTGGGTACTGAATTCGCATCTGCTACAAGAGCAGTAAATTCTCTCAACAGCTATGCCATCTCTTCAGACCAAAATTTTTTCTTTCTTTTCTTTTCTTTTTTTTTTTGGTTTTTCCAGACAGGGTTTCTCTCTGTAGCCCTGGCTGTCCTGGAATTCACTCCGTAGTCCAGGCTGGCCTCTCAGAAATCTGCCTGCCTCTGACTCCCAAGTGCTGGGATTAAAGGCGTGTGTCACCACCACTGTCCAGCTGAGGGTGACATTCATAACCAACTGTTTTCTCTCTTTTGTTTCTAGTCAAAAGATTTGGTAAAAACCTACCCTCCGTTTGTAAACTTCTTTGAAATGAGCAAGGAAATGATTATTAAATGTGAAAAACTGAAGCCCAGATTTCATGCTTTCCTCAAGGTAATATACAAAATTTTTCTATCATACGAAATTCTGAGTCACTTCTGAAAGAATTCATTAAAATATTTTTAAGTTATAACGTTAGTAAAATTCTACTCATATATGAACACCTTAGTACTGGTCTTAAAATCAGTTGTATCTGGGAGTGTTTATGGTGTTTAGACCTAGAAATTTGGAATTTTACACAGCAGAGGATGAGATAGTTGAGTGATACGGATGTTGTTTTGGCTGCTTTTATATCGATGGGGATTGAACCCAGGGCCTTGCATATGGTTCCCTCTATGTGGTTATTTTCAAAAGAAATAATGTTGTCCATGTTTAGGTCTCGAAGCACCTCGTGATGCTTCCTGACACTGTTTAGCCTTTAATGATTGGTTTTTCTCCCTCCAGCGCTTTCTTTACTTTAACCCGTGAGGTCAGCGTGGTTGATGTGGTGCAGTCTTTGTAGGAACTTAGGAAGGCCTGTGTATACAACTCTGTAGAGGACCACACTTTCCAACATGCCAACCCTTCCTCAACAAGGGAAATTTTAGGCCTTGGAAAGTTATTGAGTCGTGGTGATAGGCCTCAGAGCAGCTCTCACCCTGTATGAGTTCTTAATTCACTTGTTGATTTGTTTGTGTTTGTGTGCGTGTTCATGAGTGCATGTGTGTGTGTGTGTGTGTGTGTGTGTGTGTGTGTGTGTGTTCATGCTTGCACGGATGTGCTCATGCCAGTGCTTGTGCAAGCATGTGCAGGTCAGAAGTTCTTTGCCTTTGACCCTGTAGATTCTGGGGCTTGGCGTGGTAGCAAGTGCCTTTACCTTCAGAGCTACTGTCCACTGCTGGCTCTTTTCTACTAATTCTTGGCGGGGACATTTGTGATAGAATGTTTTGAAGTTTTACATAAAACTATTTTTGTATGTAATAAATTAATTACTTCCTTTTAGATAAATCAAGCTAAACCAGAGTGTGGACGACAGAGCCTTGTGGAACTTCTCATTCGACCAGTACAGCGGCTACCCAGTGTTGCTTTACTTTTAAATGGTACTTGTTCTGCCTGTTTTTGTTTGTTTGTTTGTTTGTTTATTTGTTGTTTTGTTTTGGGGTTTTGTTGTTTAATTTTGTTATGTTAGATATTTTTACCAATAGTTTTTCCCCCTTCTTTGAGAAGGCGAGTCTTCAGTGGCCGAGCTGATCATGATCTCATAGGTATGACTATTTATGAGACTCCATGACTATCTGCCTCTCCAGTCTCCTGAACGCAATCGTTAGTATCTAGTTTATATTAGTGTTGGAGTTCCAGCCTACAGCTTCATGCTGTCCACCAGCAGTCCCATCCTCAGTCTGCCTCAATCTGCTGCACTTTTTTCTTGAAGAGTTGATATCCTTATTTTCAAAGTTTATTAAAGTTTTTATAGATATCAATTTTATGGTAATCTTGAAAAACAGTCTCTAAAGCTACAAATTCTCAGTTTTGTTTGATAGTCTTTGTTGTAATAGTTGTATCCTTTTGCTTAGAAGTTCATTATATTTCCTGGTGTCACTATGTCTAAATCTATTTATTCAAGTAACAACATTCCTACAGAAACTTCACAGGAAGAGGACTCATACCCAAGTTTCTAGTCCTCTGAACTTTAGCTAGGTTTTTTTATATTTGAGGGTTTTTTTTTATAAATTTATTTATTGTTATATATAGGTACTCTGTAGCAGCCTTCATTATGGATGGTTGTGAGCTACCATTTGGTTGCTGGGATTTGAACTCAGGACCTCTGGAAGAGCAGTCAGTGCTCTCAACCACTGAGCCATCTCTCCAGCCCATATTTGAGTTTTATTTTTAAACTTCTTTAGAGTCTTAGGATTGGCAGAGTGCACAATCCCTAAGTTGGATTCTGATTTTCTCCACATCCCAGGCATGGTGCAGTCCTTTGTAGATGCAGCACAAGTTCCAGGGACCAACATAGAAAGTTTGAGGCCTGCCTAGGATATATAAGATCCTGTCTCAAATTAATCAATCTCAGATTGTATAGTGTGCACTTACAATCCTCTATTTATACTTAAAACTTCAAGTATCAATAGAATTTTCTGTCACAGCTTTATGATTAAATTATACTTCTGGCTAAAAAGTATATGTTTGTCATTTATACTCAGTTGACTATATTAAAGTAGAAATTCAGAAGTCTAATTTATTGATTGTTTAATTTTTTTTCAACAATGTTTTAGTTAGTATGCGTTATAGGGCTAACAGAACAGGGAGAATGTTTTTCCCCTACAGATTACCTTTTTAGTTGAAATTGCTTGAGGTCCCTGATCTTTAAGCCTATCCTATTGTGTAGATTATGCTGATGGTGGTTAAATAATCCAATCTTTAGGTTTTTCAAAACTGAGTTTTTAAAAATCCAATTTGCATATCTAAATTCTTCATTCATTGATTCATTTTTGGGGGTGGAGTCTCACTCTAGACTAGGCATTCCTCCGATCGAAGCCTGCTGAGGTGGGAGCAGAGTCCTAGCTCTCAGGAGGACTTTTTATTAAGTAGAAGTTTATCAGATGTTATCATGACTAAAATGACTAAGCGCTTTTGTGTTGTTCTACGTAAACATTAGGCTCATGTGGTGTTAGGCTGGGTATAGTTTGGGTAAGGATGTGTCCAATGAGGCATAGGGAACATGGAAAAGAGCCTGAGAAGGGCCAGGCATAGTGGTGTGCTAATCTCCACAGTTGAGAGGTTGGGGCAGGCAGGGTTTTGTGAGGGGGAGGCAGCCTCTTGTACTTAGAGTGACCCTGTAACATACAAACAGCAAGAGTGCCCACAAAAGAAAAAAACCCAAACAGAACAAAAATTGTAAAAACCCAGAGAAGCAGAGTTAGCATGTTAAACATGAACACCTACAATAAATAACAAAAAACTTGCTCTTAAAGTATGCAAATACTCTGTGTAATGGAGTCCTGTGTCCCTGTATCATACTTAAAAGCATGTAGTAGTGTGTGAGATATGCTGGGTCACTCAGCACTGTAGGGAGAGCTTGAGGGGTCTGTAGTCTCCCAGTGTGACTGAAAGGCATGTGTTTAAAAGAATTATTTATTTTATGTATATAAGTATAATGTAGCTGTCTTCAGACACCACAGAAGAGGGCATCAGATCCCATTACGGGTGGTTGTGAGCCACCATGTGATTGCTGGGATCCGAACTCAGGACCTTTGGAAGATCAGTCAGTGCTCTTACCCACTGAGCCATCTCTAGCCCCAATGTCTTTTTTTTAAAGTCAGTGCTACATATTCTGAAAATTGACTCAGTAAGGTACTTTGGAAACTTTAATGGAAGAAGACAGTGTTATTAGAGAACTTTGGTTAAAACTCTTTTGATTGTTTTAAAAAATTGTATGCTTGTGGGTAGTGGTAGCGGTACACCTGTGAGTTTGAGCACCCACAGAGGCCAGCCGAGGGCACCAGATCCTGTGGTGTTGGAGTTGTAGGAGTGAGTGGCCTAACTTGGGTACTGGGCACTGAAGATGCAAACAAGAGCTCTTAACCACTGAGCCCCATTGTTTTATTAAAGACTTTATAGTCCAGGAAATCCTGAAACTCACAATGAATTTCTACATATAAGTTAGGTTTTAATTCTGTTTAATTGTATCTTGAAAATATTTTATGCTGAGTAATAATTTTTGGTTTGTAATTAAAGCAGTTGGTGAACTGATAGATATTAATACTAATGTGGCACATCCAATTAGATATATTAATGGGTAGCCTACAATAATGTTTTCATTTCTGTCTCTCCAGTGCTAGGATTCAGAGCATGTGCTAGGATCCTGCACATATTAAGCAAGCGTTCAACCTCTAAACTACATATCCAGCTATTGTTTTGAGAAGAGGCTGTTACTGTGCAGTCAAGTGTTGCTCCAAACTTACAGTCCTTCTAACCCCCTCTTAAGGTCAGGGATTGCAGAGCTGCTGTGCTGTGATTCCTGGCTCACAATAAGGGCTAGATGTTCTCTGAAAACAGTTAACCTCTTAAAAATAGTGATGTATTTTTAAGGCATAGGTGGAAAACCATTGACTTCTTTTTAATCATGGGAAAAAACATTTTATTGTTACAGATCTTAAAAAGCATACAGCTGATGAAAATCCAGACAAAAACACTTTAGAAAAAGCTATTGGATCACTAAAAGAAGTAATGACGTAAGCAATCTATATTTTACTTTGTGTGTGTGTGTGTGTGTGTGTGTGTGTGTGTGTGTGAGAGAGAGAGAGAGACAGAGAGACAGAGAGAGAAACAGACAGAGACAGACTGAGTGTATGGTGAACACATGGGCTTCATCATACACAAGTGGCAGTCAGAGGACAGCAGTGCGGTTGTTTCCTCTGTCCGCTGGCACATGGGGTTATGGCGTATGGGGTTATGGCGTATGGGGTTATGGCGTATGGGGTTATGGCGTATGGGGTTATGGTGTATGGGGTTATGGCGTATGGGGTTATGGCGTATGGGGTTATGGCGTATGGGGCTGTAAGTGCTTCTCCCTGTACATTCGTCTTGCTGGCATGTTTCCATGTTTTTATTGGATTAGGCTGGAAGTGGTAATCTTTGTCATAAATAATAGAAAGTATCAACATACTTTTGTAAAGTATCTAAGTTCTTTCTCTGGTAGTATGGTTACATTTAAAGTGATAAGTATTGTTAGAATATATTGATCAAAATATTTATTCCTGGCATTAATTATATATGTACAGAGACAGTAATGGAAATTTGAAAATAGCTGTGAATGCACAAATAGATCTTTTCTTCTTGTGCTCCAGAGAAAGACTTTTCCATGTCGCTCACATGCATATGGTCTTTCTCATGGGGATTTTCTGATTTCAATTAAATTCTGGTTTACAAAGATGTATTTCTACAAACCTTGCATTCATAGGTCCTCTCACCAGCTGAATTTTCTTTTTCCTACTTTTTATATTTCTTAAATCAATTTTCTCATGTTAATTAAACTTCATTCAGTGAAGTCTTTACACATTCCTTAAACTCATGAAGTTCCCTCTCACAGAACATTCTCCTACTGAGCAGATCCTAACCCCATACAAGTTTTACATTCCTAAGGCTCCCTGCTGATATTGAGCAATGTGTGAGCTCTGGCTGGAGTCTCCCTGCTCCCCATTTCCCATTGGTGTTGTTTCATGTTGACAGTAGTTTGCACCATGAGCAGAGGTGTTCCCTATTTCTTAGCAGTGAGCTGTAAGTGAAAGTTCCCATGCTCTTACATTCATAAACTGTTCACCGCGTAGTAAATTCTCAGGGTTTAGTTAGAAGTGATTGTTAACTAAGAGCCTAGTTCAATAAGCACAGTTTTGGGCTATTTACCGTTACGTGTTTTCTAATTTCAAGAGAAATCTTTGATTTTTAGTTTTGGACGCAAGGGTATAAAGCCAGCGGAGTCTAAGCCATCCTGTGTAGATGCAGTCGTGCGTGTGGCTGTTTGCTTTGCAGTGAAGTGACTGCCATATGATTGAGAGGAAAACATAAGGCTCAATGCAAAGTATGTTTCAAAGCTGAGGGTTGTTAACATCCAGTATTATATAGGCTAACTATTTTAGAAGTGTAAATCAGTGAAATGTTGTACAGTGAAGTATGACATTTCTCAGACAGTCCTTGGAGTCTTTTTAATATGAGGGTGTTTAGAAGGAGTGCTTATCTAAGTCATGGACCACAGTTAAGGCACCCACGTGAGAGTTGAGCTTTGCGCCATGAGATTTATTTGCATACTCATTTCAGGGTCTATATTAAAAGAAAGTTTATGAAACAACCATTAATTTTTCAGACATATCAATGAGGATAAGAGAAAAACAGAAGCACAGAAGCAGATTTTTGATGTTGTTTATGAAGTAGACGGATGCCCGGTAAGTGGCTTCTGTTGATTGCCATTGAGTTTTCTGCTTTAGTGAGGTTTCTATGGTTTCAATGTAAAAAGTCTCAGGCTGGAGAGCTGGCGCTGGGTATGAGCACTGGCTGCTCTTAGAAAGGACCCATGTCCGACACTCACACCCTATGATTCCAGTCACAGCTGGGTGCTGAGTGTAGAGTTACACATAGAGCATATACAGGGAGAGACAACACACATATAGATAATAATAGAAACAGATCTTTAAAAAAGTAGATTAACAATCTTAGCACCACTTTTGTTGTTGTTGTTTTTTTTTTCCCGCTGAGACAAGGTTTCTCTGTGTAGCCCTGGCTGTCCTGGAACTCACTCTGTAGACCAGGCTGGCCTTGAACTCAGAAATCCACCTGCCTCTGCCTCCCAAGTGCTGGGATTAAAGGCATGCACCACCACTGCCCAGCGATTACTTCAGTTAAGATTCACAGCCTAATCTGTTATCTTACTTCTGTTAATGTTCACAGGCTAATCTGTTATCTTCCCATCGAAGCTTAGTACAAAGAGTGGAAACAGTCTCTCTTGGCGAGTACCCCTGTGACCGAGGAGAACAAGTCACTCTCTTCCTCTTCAATGACTGCCTCGAGGTAAATTTGTATTCACTCAAGTTTAACACTGATGGATTTTGTCATCTCCCTAAATATTTAAAATAAAGCTTTAATTGAAGTACAATGTAGAAATTTGAGGTATATTCAGTTATTTTTTTCTTAAAAAAGAAAGAGCAATTGCTGATTACTAATATGGAATATTTTTGGGAGAAAGTCTAATATTAACTTTGATACAAATTTCCAGACTGCAAACTAAGTCGGAATTCCTTACAAGTAAATGCTTAGATGATGACTTCTGGGAGACCTTGTTTTTATGTATATTTATTCAAGATCTACAAGTTGGGGTTTTTGTTTTGTTTTTCATTAAAATGTAAGTAGCCTTTTGCAGCTAAGATGGAGGCAGTTGAAGAGCTAATTTGATAACTTAGTACTGTGACTCCTGGATTTCTTTTTCCTAAGTTGATAGTGCCTCACTCTGTAGCTTTAAACTGGCCGTGATTCCAGGCAGCCCTTCCCACAAGGGCTGGGATGACAGCATGAGCCACAATGCCTAACTGGAGTCTGTAAAATAAGGTTTTATTGATGAGGTGTAATAATTCTAAAACTCTCACCTTTGTATGTTCAATATTTTTTTCCCAATAGTACCCCACAGGCAAATAATGAGTTTTGTTTATGTTTAAGGAAGGCTTCTTTCCATTCTTTTCACATATATTTCTAAATAACGAATTGAATGAGGGGATGTGTCTTCGGGTTCCTACTGCTGCGATGAAACACTATTTTCTAAGCAACTTGGGAGGACAGGGTTTATTCGGCTCACACTTCCACAGCGCTGTTCGTCACCAAGGAAGTCAGGAGAGCAACCTGAGGTCAGAAGCTGATGCAGAGGCTACTCTTAGGGCTTGCTTAGCCTCTGCTTAAAGAACCCAGGACTGCCAGCTTAGGCAAGGCAGGAGAAGCACCACCCACAGTGGGCTGGACCCTCCTGCACCCATCACTGAGAAAATGCCCTACAGGCTAGCCTACAGCCTGATCTTATGGAAGCATTTTCTTAACTAGGTTTCTTCCTCTCAGATGACTTTAGCTTATGTCAGGTTGACATTAAATTATCTAACACAGGTAGGAAGGAATACAGTGTTCTTTACTGCAAGAAAGAAAAGATGTTCATTTGGTTAAATAGACATTAACAAGAATGTCCTTTGACACGTTTGTTACCCGGTAACTTTCTGTTGCCCTCATCAAAGTGTTTGCTGGGTTTGCTTTTTCCTTTAAGTCTAACCATTCCTCTGTCCTTTCCGTGTTGTTTCTTTTAAAGAGCTCCTCTCTTCCATTATGTACATTATTGTTTAGAGTCTCAAGCACTAACCGGCCTTAGAAACCAGGGCGTGCACAGAGTGGGTGAAAGGGCAGTAAAATGTCCAGGCAGATCTCCCTCTGGTAAAGGGCTTTTACTTAGAGGTTCAGAAGTGGCACTTTCACTTAGCTAGTAATGTTATAGAACACACAAAATAGTGACATTCTGATACACAGTTGGCCATGTGGAGTGAAACAAAGTCATGAAAGTCATGCACTGGGTGCTTGTGAACTGCCTGAATCCCCCTGCAGTAGTAAGCATGTCAACCTGCTCAGCTTTTGAAAACAAGGTTGGGGCCAGTCATAATCCCATTTTACCTGAAGGTACGTTATCAGGTGCTTAGCTGTATAGAGCTTCACTGCTTTTCTTTGTTTCTGTTAATATTTTTTGAGTTTTTTCCTGTTGAAATCTCTAGGCCTGTTGGCCTCATTCTGTTAGATTGGATTATTTAGATTTCCTTAACAATTTGTTATGGAATTTATCTTTGCTTTTAGTACAGCTGTGATTTTTTTTTTTTCATTTTATATCCCTTTCATATTTTTTACCATAATTGGTTCACGAGATCCCTTCTGCTTTAATTCTTATCGTGGCAATCCCTGTACCTTCTCAGGCCTGGCCCAAGTCTCCTCACCTTTGTGAGTTCAGAGATCTTATTGTCCTCCCTGCCCTAGTCAGGGCTAATATTGCTGTGACGAAACACCATGGACAGAAGCAGTCGGGGAGAGAGGGCTATCGGCTCACACTTCCACAGCACTGTTCGTCACAGAGGAAGTCAGGACAGGAGCTCACCCAAGGCCGGATGGAGCCTGAAGGCAGGCGCTGATGCAGAGGAGGGGTGCTGCTTACTGCTTTGCCACATATTGCTTGCTCAGCTGCTTTCTTATAGAACGCAGGACCTCCATCCCAGGATGGCACCACCCACAATACACTGGGCCTCCCACACCAGTCACAGATAAAGGAAGTGCTCTATAGGCTTGCCTGTAGCAGGGTCTTATGGAGGGAGGCATTTTCTTTTTTCTTTTTTTCTGAGACAGGGTTTCTCTGTGTAGCCCTGGCTGTCCTGGAACTCACTCTGTAGACCAGGCTGGCCTAGAACTCAGAAATCCACCTGCCTCTGCCTCCCAAATGCTGGGATTAAAGGCATGTGTCACCACTGCCTGGCCTTGGGTTTTTATTTTTAATCTTGGCTTATTAGTGCTTGCGCCATCAATTTTAATACTCTTCTTTCCTTTTTCAAAAATAAACCATAAAATAATATATTTCATTTAGCCAAACAAAAAGAAAGCATATTCAATCATTGCATAGGAGTCAGAGTATCTGCTGCTTATTTTTGATAATATATGTATAAGTGAGCCTTTGTATTTGTTTTATATATATGTGTGTGTATGTATATAAAATACACATATATATACACGTATGCATATAATTTATATATTATATATGTGACGTGGAGTAGACACATCTCTGTCTGCTTTAGTGTGGTTCTAATACACTGACTAGCTCATCTCACTCATCAGCTCAGTACCAGGTAATCTATTTTTAACTGTGTCTCTCATACTCATGCTGACTGAGCTCATTTCAAGTACATATTTATTTTCATTTTATGTTAATAATACCTTTCAGTAAAATCTGTAATATTGCAAAGGAGATTTCTTTTTTCTTTCTTTCTCTCTTCTTTTCTTTTTTTTTCCTTTTCATTTCCTTTCTTTTCACAAAATCTCAATATAACCCGAATCACAAGATCTTTCTGATTTTGCTCTTCTCCAGTTACCTCTCTCTTCCTTTTGCATGGGTATCCAGTTAAGGTAAAGTTATAGCGTAATACAGCACTTTGAATTTATAATTCCTATTGCTTCTGTGTGTGTGTGTGTGTGTGTGTGTGTGTGTGTGTGTGGTTGTTGTTGTTGTTTATCCTTTGAGACAGCCTCTCTGTGTAGTTCAAGGTGGCCTGGAACTGAAAGTCCTCTCCTGCACGAGCCCCCGAGAGCTGGGGTTCAGGTGTGTGCTTAATTACCCCGAAGCTTCCCTTTGTCAGTGCTATGGACGCAGTCGTGAGGACAGGCACGATTTGAGACTTCTTCTGTATTATTCTGTCACTAGAAGATATTTCAAATTTTTAACTTAAACTAAAATTAACACCATTTTGAGCCCTAGACTCCTGCCCAAGATCAACTGTTCCCCATGTGGGGTTGGGACTTTTATTCTAGACCTCTGTGGCTGTCCCTCGTGTCCTTGTCCTTTTATGCTCTAGTATCTCTTTGCGCTCCCTGTCCCTAGGTCTGTTTTTCTGATTGTGAACTTTCCTAATATAGACATGAGCATCTGGCTACATAATTACATGTGTGCTTTGTCGTCAGTCTCTTGCTTTTACCACGTAGTAACTGGAATGGCTAATCTTCAGATTAGTTGCCTATACATTTATGTGATTGGTGCTGTTATTTTTAAATGTTCAAATTCTGGCTTTATCACAATAATGATTACGACTAACCCTACAATCAGATAGCAAGAAAACGGCACAAGGTTATTGGCACCTTTAGAAGTCCTCATGACCGCACCCGGCCACCAGCTTCTCTGAAGCACATTCATCTAATGCCTCTTTCTCAGATTAAGAAGGTACTGGACATCAGAGAGACAGAAGGTAAGATTATGGGAGAAGCACTCCTTAAATAAGAATAGCTTGTCCTCCTTGAGGCTTAGATTTATTATTGTCATTCTTTTTAATGTATAAATTTTCTTCACATGTGGCTCACCTCTCCTAAAGTAATTGCTCTCCATCTCAACTCCATTTCTAGGTACAGACTCGAGGTTTTCATTGTTTCAAATGAAAGTGTTACACCAACTTGGGGAATATCCTCTCTTAAGAGTCAAACAACTTTTAAACGGCTATGCTTTAAAATAGCACCTTAGCTTGTCTTATTCCCTCATCAAAACTTACTAATAATTCTTCAAAATCCAACATACACAACCAGTTTTATTTTGGACCATATATTTTAATACTTTTTTTTCACCAATGGTGCATTTTATGTTCTTTTTTCCTTTTCCGTTAAAAAAAATATATGGATGTTTGTTTACTCTACGCGTCTTTGTACTACATGCATACAGTGCCCGCAGAGGCCAACCGAGGACACACATGCCTTTGGGAGTGGAGTTAAGATGGTTGTGAGCCATACGGGTGCTGGGAATGAACCCACGTGCCCTGGCAAAGCAGCCGTGAAGTCTTAACCGCTGAGCCATTTCTCCTGCTCCTGGAACGTCTTGAAGGTTTGGGAAGGGGATTGTGGGAGTGATGACAATATAGGCCGATGTGCAAAGGTGCTTGCTGCCAAGACTGACCTGAATTCAGTCCCCGCCACCCACATAGTGGAGGAGGAGAACTCACTCCCACAGTTTGTCCACTGAAGCCCACATACTCTAGCATGTGAGTGTGCATAGGAACAGACAATCACATCATTTTCTTTTTTTAAAGAACAGAGATTATTAGTAGATGTATGTCACATAAATAGCCCACAGTATCTGGTAACTTGGTATAGGATCCAATACATACACACATACATATGAAAAAGATGGGTGTCTTGGCTCGCTCTGATACTTTGGGAGGCAAAAACAAGCAGATCTCTGAGTTTGAGTCCAGTTATGGGTACATAGTGAGTCACTGTTCTCAGAAATAAATAATAAAATATAAGTAGGCATGTATACATGAGTGTATGCGCGCATGTGTCTGTGTGTTGCCTGTGTGCTAGTCTTCTCTTGCAACAAAATGCCTGAGATAATCTATTTCTAAAGATATTTTGGCTGATGATTTTGGAGGTTTCAATCCATTCTCTTTGGTCTCAGTGCTGTGAACATTGGTGACATGGTTCGTCATGTCTGAGAGCGCATGCTGGAGCCTCATGGCCGAGCTGTGAAATGGCATGTCCTCAGCCAAGCCCATGAAAGCTTTTGGTGACGTGCACATTAGAGCACTGTCCCACGGGAAACTTGGCCTTTTAAGCTTGAGTAGTATTTGATTTTTCTGTAGGTCTGAAATGGACCTACAGCAGTTATCTACCTTAGGCTGTGCTATCTAGTTGGACAGCACTAGTGCTGTGTGGCCAGGGTCTTGTTTAGGAAATCTCTTCTTTTTTCTTTAAATAAAGTTAGGTGCTTTAGGTGATCTGCTCCTGAGTTTGTAAGACATGAGCAGCCCCTTTTTCTCATGTCTGTTGCTGCTAATCAGACCCAGGGCTTGTCAAACACCCTACCCCTGAGCCACATCTTAAGTCCACAATAACTTAAAAAACTTTTTTTCACTCGTTCGACTCTGTTTATTGGAGCCTATGATGAGACATTTATTTAAATTTGGTGTTGTGGTTGTGAAAGTGTTCAATACACATTAAGGGGTGTCTTTTGAGATATAGATCAGGGAGGTAGAGAGGCGCTTTATGTCCAACCTGATAACCTGAGTCCAGTCCCAGGGACCCTTGTGGTGGAGAGAACTGTCCTCCCACACAGCTGTCCTCTGGCCTCCACATGTTCATTCAGAGCAGTTTTATGTTTGTTTGTTTTCAAATTTTTTAGTGTCATAATTTTAAAATCAGTTATTTTAGCATCTCAATTATACAGCAATTATGTTTCAATATTTGTACACTTCTTTGAATTTGATTTATGTTGTTAGTGATATATGCTCTCATTTTAGTTTTGAAATTAAATACTAGAATGCTAACAAATGTTATCTATTTTTTAGTAAATTTTCAGTGAGACATTTCAGTGTCACAGAGAGCACTCCTTACTTGTTCTCAGGTTACTTTGGTTCCTAATGTAGTATACGTGGTTAATTCTCCCTAGAGCTTCAAATGACTGTACTAATGCTCCCATTTAGTTGGAAAAAAGCAGGGCAGAGAGAGGAGGTGGTTGATTTGGTGTTCTGTGGAAATGCAATGTCTGGTAGTTAAGGAGTAACACTGTTTGGTTATTCTGGCACCCTAGATTGTCGAAATGCCTTTGCCTTGCTTGTGAGGCCACCAACAGAGCAGGCCAACGTACTGCTTAGCTTCCAGATGACATCAGAGGAGCTTCCAAAGGAGAGCTGGCTGAAGATGCTGTGTCGACATGTCGCCAACACCATATGTAAAGCTGATGCTGTAAGTTCTTAACCTGTGTCTGTGTTAGATCCGGGTAAAGCATGCACTGTGCAGCCAGAGAGGCTGACTGCACGTTTCCAATACTGAGTGAGTTACGAGTTGGAGAGAGCCTTTAGTTTTCTTCACGCACTGAAAACCTAGGTTGTTTGGGGAAAGGTTTTTACATTTTTAGGCATATAAAATATCCTGAGTCCCTGATTCTCAGATGGACAGTTTTAACTTTCTAGTTCTGTGGCTGCAGTTTACAGTGAGGCTTTGGCCACTTGGAGTGCACTGTGTGCCTTTTGTAGATGCTCTTCCTTTAAATCAGAGAGTTTAATATGTGGATATTAAGGTTATTTTGCATATGTAATGTATTGGGTAGCTGTTTTGCAATTTGTTTTCTAACTTTTATTTTATTTTTTTAATTAAAAAACATTACTATTTTGTGTTTACCAGTGTTTTGCTTGCATGTACGTTTATGGCCTGGGTGGACTTGGAGTTATAGATGGTTGTGAGCCACCATGTGGTTGCTGGGAATCACGCTAAGGTTCTTTGAAAGAACCACCAGTGCTCGTATAAGCTATTAAGCCATCTCTCCAGCCCCTTCAAATCAAAACCCTTTTGAAATCCAGCAATGGAAGTCTTTGCTCAACAGTGTTCCAAAGTTTCTGTAAGCTCTCTTCATTCCTTTTTTTTTCCCTTTGACTGTATTTTTGAGACGGCCTGCCTTTGAGCTCAGTATTTTATTTTTATTGTTTGACTCATCCTGACATTAATGCTTTCTTCTACTGTCTTTGTAACGTTGTGAATTTTTTCTGCACAGTGATTTTTTTAAATTGCTTTCATCACTATTTAGTGTCTCTGCTGAGTGTTGAATCTTTTCTGTCTTCTTGAAACTCGAGTTTTCTTAAAACATTTTTTTTTTTAAGTTGCAGAGTATATAGTCCATCGTCGTGGTGAAGCCAAGGCAGGAGGAGCTCAAAGTGACTGCTCACATCCTCCCCCAGTAAAGAGGCAGAGGGATGCTTGTACCTGCTTTTCCTCCTCCTTACATAGATAGGTCAGCATGCCAGAGTGATGCAGAAGAGTGTCACCCACAGTAGACAGGCCTCGTCACATCCTAATCCAAATAACCCTCCAAAGGCCTGCCCAAAGGCTTGGAGTCCATATGATTCCAGACAGACTAACCATACAGGTGTCTTTCTGCTGTTGAGTAACATGGTTCTTCAGTTTAGTCCCTGGTTTTGGGACGTGGTTCAGTATTGGCTTCATCATGGCACGTATCCCCTGTGGTGTGAGTTTCAAGTCCAGGGCCTGGCCTTAATTCTTCCCAGGCGAGCGGCATCTTCACACTTTGCTTCAAGGGAGGAGAGAGTAACGTGATGCATCTTATCCCTTGGTGAAGGGAGGAGAGAGTAACGTGATGATGCATCTTATCCCTTGGTGAAGGGAGGAGAGAGTAACGTGATGCATCTTATCTCTTGGTGAAGTTAAAGCAGACACTGTGCTCCCACTCATCTGGCTTTCTAGCACGTAGGACAATCTTGGGTCCTGTCACTGTACCCACTCATCTGGCTTTCTAGCACGTAGGACGATCTTGGGTCCTGTCACTGTACCCACTCATCTGGCTTTCTAGCACGTAGGACGATCTTGGGTCCTGTCACTGTACCCACTCATCTGGCTTTCTAGCACGTAGGACGATCTTGGGTCCTGTCCCTGTGCTCCCACTCATCTGGCTTTCTAGCACGTAGGACGATCTTGGGTCCTGTCCCTGTGCTGTCTTGCTTGCCACCCCAGCCACTCTCTTGCTTCGCTCCTATCCTGTAATTCCCACCGGCGTTACTAGGTATGGATAGGATTGGCAGGATATTCCTCCTTCAGAATGCTTGGAAGTAGAAGTGTCCCACATGTTGGCACATTTTTCAGAGTGTGGACTATCTGTAGACTTTCCTGGTCATCTGAAGTGCTGAGATAAATTGCTCCAAACTCAGGATTGAGTACACATTGTTTTATGGAGCGCTTTGGATTTCAAATTGTTAGATTATGATTTCACATTGTTAGGTTAGGGATGTTGCCTATAGTAAAAGAGAACATTTTGTTTTCTTTCTTATTGAAAGCAGTCGGAGCTTGCTTTTCCTGTCAGGACAAGTTGCTAGTCCAGTTTTTTCACAGCAACTCTTAAAGTACCTTTATACCAGACACATTACTGTAGAGATCAGGTGCGATGACTGGAAGAAAATGAATTGCCAATCATTTGAGATTCTACAGTAGCTCTTGGATGAATTCAAGGTCCCTTGGAAGATAACTTGATCTTCATATGGGGCCAGGTTGTTAGAGAGCTCTTACTTTGCAGAAGTGATACAGCGAATAGATCTCTTGCTGAAAAAAATTGACACTGTTTGGTAATAGTATTAAGAGTTGCTTGTGCCTTCCCATGGGAGTAACATTTTACCATAGCTACACTGGCCTTATAATGATATTGAAGTTTACACACATCATGGTAGGTAACAGGATGGCTTATGAGTCCTTTCTAGGTGGGTAACTTTGTAACATAGAACTGCAAAGCTAATGGGAATTTTTGCTTAAAATGTAATTATTGGCTTATTAGCTGTAAGATGAATAATCATATTAGAACTGAACTACAAGCAACAAATGCAGAACATTTCAGATAATATAATTATCCACAAGATGGCAGCACACACTTTCCTGTGCTCTGATATATATATATACACACACACACATATATACACACACACACACACATATATATACACACACACACATATATACACACACACACACACACACACACGCACATATATACGCACACACACACACACACACACACACACACACTTACACCACAAAATTACTCCAGTTTGTTGAAAGTTTTTTCCTTAAGATTTGCTTACGCATTGAAAGATTTGGTGACATCAGTAAGCTTTTTTCTCAGTTTAAGGTTTCACACATAGTAAAAAAATTTAAAGCCCCTAGTTTAATGCCTTATTTGAGAATATTTTGCCATGTGGAAGAAAGTATATTTCTAAATATGTATGTTCAAGTGATATGAATATATGTACAACTGGTAATTTTTTAAAAAACAATTCTGATTTTTTTTTTAATCAATAGTTTTTTGGCTTTTTAAAAAAATTCCTAGTACCCTGAATAGTAGGCGCTTGCTCATTTGTTGTTGAAGTCGTCTTTGATATGCCATCCCAGGGAGTCCTCAGACCTGCAGCGATCTTCTTGCCTTAGGCCCCCCCCCCCCACTCTAGGATTTCCACACCAGATTAAGGCTTTTATATATAATAAAATAATGTTTCGTTTATTCTGACCATTTGTAAATGAGTTAACAAAGCTTTCAGGATGAAAGGAAATTTTAAAACAATTCGTGTGAAACTAAAGCTAAGAGTAATGACTGATGATTGCACAGCAGACTCTAGGACTCAGGTGTCTTTATTCTCAGTCAGATGGTTTCCGTGTGTGAATCTCACCTTGTACCTGCCTTCTACCTTGCAGCCTCCCCACAACAGAGGGAAAAAAATCTCCTTGTGGAAACTGTAGTGTAGTGTGTCACGGTGTGTCCCACAGTATACCCTTTTGTCTACATTTCTTGCTGGCAGATGTTCATTTTAATGACTTTGGTCTGGTTCAAGGCTCCTGGCTTCTGCTATGTTATCAGTGTTGGAAGCACTTGGACTCTTCTCAGATACCTTGTTGTTGCTGGGCCCTTTGGTTTTGGATCTGTAGGACTGGCCCCTTATGCACTCCAGCAGGTCATTGCTGGGGTAGATCCTAGGGAGGGCAAATTCAAAGCTCTGGATTGGGGCCTGAGCTAGCCAGCCTGCTGACTCTCCAGTCTCATAACATTGGGCCAGCTCCCAGTCTCCCATCCAACTCCCATCAGGGTCAGCTCTACCATTGCAACAGGCGAGGGATAGGGCCAGCAGCCCTCCTCATGCTCATCCTGTGTCGAGCTCATCTGCACCTACTGCGTGGTTGGAGGAAGAGCGCTCTCCCAAGTACGGCATCCGGCTAGGGTTGGGGTCCGCTCTCTTGCTTTCCTACCCCAAGACACGGTTCTCCACAGCCCTCAGATACCAACATGTCCCCAAGAGGCAGCCCAGGTCAGGGACATCCACCTGACCTTTGGTAACACACCCCTGATGCTGCAAGGCCATGGACCCAGACATCTCCTTCCCCCCTCAGTTGCAGCGCAGTCCAGGGTCCAGGTGATATCGCTGGCCACTCAGGCTGTTCCTACCCCTGAGTCTCCAGTTCTGTCTCTTCATTGTGCCCACATCCTTCTGTTTCTCTTTCTCTTCCAGTTCTCCACCACTTACTTGCTCTACTTGTGGCTCCTTGGGTCTCTGAGTATCTAAGGTCATCTCAGAAGTGGTCTGAGATCGCTTGGTATGCCGAGCTCATGCATTACAGTGCTGGGCAGGGTCATCTCAGGCATGGTCTACTCTTCCAGGCCTTTGTGGTGCCAGATGGGTGGTCATCTAAGGCTAGCTCCCTGTCCAGGCCCTAATGGCATTGGTCTGGTGGTCAGCTTGGGCCCCATCCAAGGCTAGTCTGTCTTGGACTCACTCCTGCCCATTGTCCCAGGTGGAGTTCTAGTTTGCTGTCCACCCTGGATGCCCATCTGGGCCTTCGAGGCACCAGACCGGTGAAATCTCAAGCTAGCTCCCCGTCTGGGACTCCTGGCACTGGACTGGTGGTCATGCCAGACTTGCTTTTTTCAGGGAATGGTAAGGCTACTAATCATTTAAATGTTCACAAATCAGAACAGAGTGAAGACATAGCCTGTCTTTCTGCCACCTACTGATGCACATGTGACATAGCAGCTCTGTGTCCTCTAGGGGCAGGGCAGTCAAACCTTTGTGTTATATCTCTGCTCCCTAATTATATGATGCCCATGTTCTTTGTTTTCAGAGTGTAATGTGTAAAGTTTAGTCTGCTTAAAGTGTTAACTCAGAATGTATACAACAAAATTTCCAGTCTCTTGCCAATGTGTATATTCTCAGTCAAGGAGGTGTTTTCTGTGACACAGCACTCCTTTAATGCCAACAGTGCAGTTTTAGCATAAATGAACTCAAGCATTGTTATCTCAAGTCTAGAAGTAACTTGAGAATTAAATGCCCTGTGCCATTATTTAGTATTTTTTGACACTAACTCAGTATTTCTAATAAAAATAAAAACTATATTCTATGTCCTGGCTTGCAGAGGTGGCTCAGTAGGTAAGAGTACTGGCTTTTCTTGCATAGCACTCAGGTGTTGTTCCCAATACCCACATGCTAGCTTAAAACACTGTATCCAGTTCCAGGGGATCTGATGCTCATGTCTATCTATAGGCATAAGACATGCATGTAGTGTACATACATACATACATACATAATACATACATACATTCATATATGCATTCAGGCAAAATACCCATACATATTATAAAATGTTCTATATCTTGATTTTAATTATTGCCACTGATTGCTTATGAATAACAGTATTTTATAATCTTGTAAACAGAATTATAACTAAAGTGGAATAGGCGTAGGACTTGTAGGAAGATATTTGTCCTTGTGAGCCAGTATTATTTATAATAAAGTTAATATATGATTTTTATTTATAACTATTCTGCAAATTACATATAAGATGCATATATCATTTAGTATTCAAAATTGTTGGATCCTAAGTGTTAAGATTCCAAGTATTCCAGATTTTAGATTTTTTTCTACATTTTGAAATATTTGCATATGCATAATGTGATAAACTGGGTGTTGTGCAAGTTTAAACCTGCAATTCTTTTGTTTCTTATAGTGTAAGGATAATTTGTTTTGTGCCTGTGGGAGCCAGGGAGGTGAGCTTAAGGAAGGGGGAGAAGAATGGCTCCTGTGCTAGGAGATCAGAAATGTGAGATCAGGTTTTGGGTGCACGTTAACTAACACTCATTCATAAGTAAACTTGTAAACTATGACTGAAGCTCCTTTTCATTTACAGTTGACTGTCTGTACCTCAGGAGAGGCCAGGGTCTGCTTTTGAGTCTTAAATTCAGCACTTTTGCTTTTGTGTTCATCTTGGGTCCATAGGCGACTGGGGGAAATTGAGAAACTGCCTTCCTATAGCTTCTTCTATGCTTGACACACTTGACTAAACTGGAAATGTTTTCAGAATTACAGAATTGTTTCAGAAAATATGAGGCTGAGCTTGCTTTAGATTTCATTTACATTTTATTTGAGAAACCTGGAGAAAAAGGTTAAAGATAAAGGATGTTTTTGAAAGCGCTGTAATTACTAATGAGAAGTAACAGGAGCCTGGGACTGCTCAGATAACGCTTGCCCCACTTTTCGCGTTTGCCTGTGTGTTCTCAGTCTTTTCTCCATGCTTAGAGAACTGGAGTTCTCTACTTAGAGTGCTTCCTCCTTGGGTCTTAGCAAACAGCTTTGTTGTTATTCTGCCCTCTAGTGGAGTACCTGGGCATTTCCCCTTTGTTCATTCTGAAGGGAAAGCTGGCCCGGGTTGCAAAAGACCTTATGTTTAACTTCTCAACTAGGAAGAATTTATTTCTTTCAGAAAATAACCATGAAACCACTTTTCCCCTTCTTAGTTCTTAGGTAGTTATTATATATCATTAGTAGTTATAGCAAAAAGAAAATATCTAATAAAATATGAAAAGTTAAAATAAATTAAAAAATTAAAATAGTCATAGCAATAGGAAAATGGAGCATAAGTTGCTAATACCACCCTTTTCTTATATCAGTTGCTACAGTTTACTATATGTGTGTAAGTGTTCTGCCTGCATGCATGTGCATGTACCATGGGTGTGCAGTACCTGTAGAGGCCTGAAGAGACTGTCTGATCCCCAGAAGTGGACTTAACAGTGGTTGTGACATGGCTAGGTCCTGTGGAGCAGTAGTAAGTGCTCTTTATTGCTGAGCCAGCCCTCAGACCCTAGAGTCTTCAATTTTAATCTCCTTATTTTAAAGAACATTTTACAAAAATTGAGCATAGGTAGAGTTTAGCTTCATTCTATAAACTGATACTTTTTTTTAATTCAAGGAATAAACTTTAGTTATGTATTTATGCTATGACTTTCAAAAAAATGTTATTTGTACATACAAATAAAGACAAATGAAGTCAAATAGGTATGCTGCAGGAATACAGGTCCCTTTCCCTGTCCCACCGGTCTTTCCGTTCATGGCTTTGTTATGCTTTGTCCTTCCAGAAACAAAGAATAGATGTATACTTGAAAATGTGCATTTACTAGAATCACCTAGTAATTTTCTCTATAATATCATACATTGGTACTTAGGTTGTTTCTAATTTTTTTTATAAATAGGTGAATCTCTGGTACATTAATTTTTTGGCCAGCCAGGCTATTTCAGACATAGCCCTGGTTCACATCATTTTCCATTGTACTCCATTGCAATTTTCAGCTTTCTGGTCTTAACACACTGCCACAGGTTAAACAAGTCAACTGCACAGGAAGTACATTCAAATGTCTGAGCTTCCCAGTGTGTGCGTGCTGAAGACAGGAGCCAGTCCCCGGCACCGTTTTAGGCAGTAACATGCTGCACATCATAGTGGTCCTTCTGTCTTTTGTAAGGTAGCATTGTAGGTTTTGTTCGCAGAGCTATGAGATTACATTCCCATCGGGAAGCAGCACACCATTTCAGTGTATCCTTAATTTGTGGTGCTGTATGTAAAGCGGGGCAGGGAGCAGAACCTCACTGTTAACTGTAGCTTGAGGTGTGTGGCATTCACTTAGGGTGCCAGTCACTGCTGAGGAGGTGAGAGGAGCCTCAGACCTTGAACTCTTTGGTAAAGTAGTGAAAGCATACATGTGTGTCAGTCGCTTTCCTTAAAGAAGTCTCAGTAACATTTTTTAGGAAATATGTAGGAATCGTCTTTTAAGAAACATGCAAACTGTTTTGTAAAGTTAGTATTTGGCTAGGCTTATAGTTCAGTGGTAGAGTGTTCATCTTGTCAATCTCCAAGACCTGCTTTCAATATCCAGCACAAAAATAATGAAACAGAAATCTGCAACATTGAGCCCTCGATAAGATATTCCTGAGTGAGAATGTTAATACACACGTGTTGACTCATCTTTAGCTCACAGATTTCTTTTGTCTCTAAAATCCTATGGAAGACTTTTGGAATTTGACAGAATGATCCTTAAGATAATTTCTAAAGAAAATACAATGATACCTAGAAAATTTAATAGGGCTAAGACCATTTGAAATAGTAAATTATACTTAAGGTTTAAATATGACATTTGTTAATTTGGGAGAGTGGATATGTATGGCACTGTGCACTTGTGAGGGAAGCCCAGAGGATAGCGCGCAGGAGTACGTCCTGTTCCTCCGCCGCAGTGGCCTGGGGTGAAGTATGTCCTGTTCCTCTGCCGCAGTGGCCTGGGTTGATTGAATTCAGGCATGGCTTGCACTGTTCCTCCGCTGCAGTGGCCTGGATGACTGAACTCAGGCTTGCACACGGACACTACGCTCATTGCTTTCATCTTTCTGGCCCGAAAACTGTACTTTAAAAAAAGTTCCAGTGATCGGAACATATTGCACTGTCTTATATATGTTTTAAAGTTTATATATGAACCTATAGGAAGAGTAAATTTACAAACAAGAGTTTAACAGGTGAATGTTTTGGCTGTGTGTATGTCTGGGCATTCAGTGCACAAGGAGGCCAGAGAGGGCATTGGACCCTGAGGCATTGTAGTTACAGATGGTTGTGAGCTCACAGGTGGGGCTGTGGAATCACTCAGGCCTCTGGAAAGCAGTCCTCTTCATGCTAGGCCACTTCCTCAGCTCCAGAAGAAACAAGACTGTCATATTAGTGTAGCCCTTAACTAAAGTCATTAGCCCATGGCACTACAAAAATTCACTGTCTTTAGAACTTGTAAATCGTATTTCTTTCCACATAAATTATAAATGAGTTAAGTGTGAAAAAATGAGAGACCATTTCAAAAGCAAATATATGTGGCATGTATTACCTCTTTTAAGCAGGAAGCAGGAGGGACATAAGGAAAAGAGGTTCCAGACTTTAACAAAAGAGGTGAATGTAAAATAAAAATGGACAAAAACAAGAGAAGAAATAAAATACACTTTTTATTTATTTTTTGACTTTAACTTTTTTAAGGTACAGATATCTACAAGTACTGTTATCTTTTGGGGCTTAGATTAGTCTGTAATTTAGCAGATGTGTCAAATGGAAAATTGGGTCTGAAGGAGGCAGAATGACTTTTGTTGTCTTCTTAATTTTAAAAGATTCATCATATTTGTAGCTATGTGCGTGTGGGGGGTGGAGGACAGAAGAGCACTGAGTCTGGGCCAGAGTTAGAGCAGACGGGAGTCTCGCAGTGGGTGCTGAGGACTGCACGCTGGCTTCGCTGGCTTCGCTGGCTTCTGCTACAGCAGTGTATGAATTAACGCCTGGGCTACGTCTCTGGCCCCAAGTGTGATTACCTTAATAAAGAAGCCTAGAAAGCTCTAACAAAATAAGCTATTTGACTGCTAATGGTGGAGAGCAAAATAGACATACGTATTTGACTTTTGTTTTATTTTAAATAGCCATTTAAAATAAATAGCTGTTGTAATTGTAGGACATGCTGTTTTATACTTTGTGCTTGTAGTTTGGCATTTCAGTCAGTTCTGAGTACTATCAGGGTTTCTCCTTGTCCTTTCTCCTTGTACAAGATAGTATATAGACTGGTAGTGCTAACTTGTGGCTTCTCGGTGCCTAAAGAATGAGGTCATTGATCTTTTTCAGTATAGATTTATGGATTTAAAGTGACAACCCTTCATAGGAATCATGGGTAAGATTTCCTCTGAAAGTTCAAAGTTAAGTACCTGGAGAAGGGGCTGTCTGGTCCTCTAGATGTGGTGGGTCTGGAAATGGAGCCAACGAATGAGGCTGACTAGAGTCTCATGCAGTAGCTTTATTCAGAGCATCAGACACTTTATAATAACCCTGAAGGTTAAGAAGAGTCCTGTGAATAAATTGTACAATCGTACAGATAAGCTCCAGGAGGCAAAAACCATAATATTTTTCCATAGAGACATATAAACAATAGGCAGTTGTACTGAATAACCTGAAGTGAACTCACTCTGACCCACCACACCTGGGAGGGACACGGAAGCACATTCCAAGAACAATTCTGTGTTTTTGTAGACACTGAGGTCACAAGACTCTTGACTTGTCTTCTTGGAGTTTTCTCACAAGCACTCAGAATTCCCCTTGCATGACTCCATCTTTGGACGTGTTCTGACAAAGGCTATCTTGTTTTAAGGGTAATTTTGGTTCATGGTTCTTTGCTTACTCTAGCAGGGCTTTTACTCCTTGGGGAGTGTACTCTATAATCTGTGAACCCTCTTCTTTGGAAAGAGCACTTCACTCATATTTACACAAAATATTTGCACAGTTTCTAGGGTGTTACATACACCCTGATATCTAGCTGCTGTTTCCATAGGGACTCAGGATGTTGGGCCAGAACTTCTAGGCATAAATTTAAGAGAACATTCACTGTTTTAAATAATGTTCAGTTTTAGGGTGGTTAGTAAGATTTTGTATGTATGCATTCCCTGTTTGAGTTATATGGTCTATAGTAAACTGTTCATTTACACAATAATTATTTTTCATTAGCCCCAAGTTACTGTTTTGCAGGGTAGAAATTTTAAGTACATTACAGTTTTGTCAATAGTGGGATAGAGTGGCACCATGGGTCAGATCCAGGATAGATGTGCTTTACCACTGAGCCACACCCCCAGCTCATGTCACATGTCTGAAGTGGCTTCATCTACAAATGTTACCATGTGTGGGAGTGTGCATGAGTGCTTAATAGTTTGATTTTAGAAACAATTGGTTTTTGAACTTTATTTTTCAACAGGAGAATCTTATGTATGTGGCTGATCCAGAATCTTTTGAAGTAAATACAAAAGATATGGATAGTACATTGAGTCGAGCATCTAGAGCAATAAAAAAGACTTCAAAAAAGGTGAGTTCTAGTGAACTTCTGGACATATCTCTAAAATGTGCTTTCCACATTCAATTAAAAGAATGCTGCCTTCAACACCAATAAGAGAATAGTCCAGAGCTGTTGTAAGGACCTGAGTTCTGTCTCTAGAACCTGTGGAGCTGGGCATTAAGACACTCATAATCCTGGGTCTGGGGAGGCAGAGTCAGGAGCATTCCTGGAATTTGATGGTCAGCTGGTGTAGCCTACTCGGTGAGTTCCATGCCAGTTGAGATGTTGAGATCTCATCTTTAACAAGAAAAAATTAGAAAGCACCTGATACACATCAGGGGGCCATGTACCTGCATGTGTATATGTGTGTGTGCGTGCAGTGTCTGTCTGTCTGTCTGTCTGTCTGTCTGTCTCTCTCTCTCTCTCAATATTTTACAACAGAACTGGTCTACAGTACTTGGAAATGACTCACAGATTACATTTTATAATGTTCAGTGACTTCTTTGTCACAGTACTTATAAATAGCTTGCTATTGCACTTTTTTTTAAAGATTTGTTTATTTATTTATATAAGCACACTGTAGCTGTCTTCAGACACACCAGAAGAGAGTGTCAGATCTCATTACAGATGGTTGTGAGCCACCATGTGGTTGCTGGGATTTGAACTCAGGACCTCTGGAAGAGCAGTCAGTGCTCGTAACCACTGAGCCATCTCTGCTACTGCGTTCTTGTTGCCATGACTGTTGTTTGAACCAGACTTGAGTGAGTTGTTGGTGTTTTAGATATAAGTGCAAAGCATGACTTGAGTTAGGAAACCTAGGCTCTATTCAGGTTATCATGTTACATTAGTAATGGAAGTACAAGTGAGCTGGGTGTGCTGGCGCACGCCTTTGACATCAGTACTTGAGAGGCAGAGGCAGGTGGGTCTCTGAGTTCCTCCCCTGCCTGGGCTATGTATGTAGAGAGAACATGTCTCAACAAAACCAAGAAGAGTAGAAGGAGAGTTTCAGAGAGCCACGGGACATTTGCAGCCTTATAGCTGTGTTTTGTTTCCCTTTGAAAGGGGGACCCTGTTCTCCCTGTATATATGCCCTCACTTAACACATGCACCCTAGTAGACAAACTAGATGAGTATGATTCAGTAAAGGAACTGGGGTCTGAGTGATTTTGGCTTATGTGTCTACACTGTGCCAGAATAAGAGAGAAAACCCTTAGCTGAGGCTTAGCTGAGGACACACACAAGTCCTGGCTCCAATCCCAGCCCTACAAACAGGAAAATAGAAAACAAGTAACCCAACAAGCCCTAAGATCTTGTCCTAGGCTAGCTAGCTACCTTCTTTCTACCGCATCCTATTTGTGGAAAGTGATAGATTTGGCTTTCTTTGTGTAGACAGATTTTTATGGACCATCTTAAGTTTGTCTAGCTATAACTAATATTAATGCTTTTAAACTTCAGGTTACAAGGGCATTCTCCTTTTCCAAAACACCCAAGAGAGCCCTTCGGATGGCTCTTTCATCATCCCATAGCTCAGAGGGAAGGAGTCCCCCGAGCAGTGGCAAGCTTGCTGTGAGCCGTCTGTCCAGCACATCATCCTTAGCAGTGAGTATTGGTTTAATGTGGTGAAGGACTTGCTTAGATGCATGTGTTGCTGTACTTAATGTAATGTATAATGTTCAGCAAGCTTCTGGCTTTTAAAAAAACTTTTTGAAAGTTTTTTTTTTTTAGTTGAAAGTTTTAGGTTAGCTTACAAAGAAATGGAATTTGTTTTATTGTCTAAACATTTAACTTTTATTTTATTTATAAAAGCAACGGGAAGATCCCCCCCCCCCCCTTTGTTTTTTGGACAGGGTCTATGTAGCCTTGGCTATCATGGAACTACTGTGTAGACCAGGCTGGTCTCAAACTCTCAGATCTGCCTGTCTACCTTAGCCTCCAAGTGCTGAAATTAAAGGTGTGTGTAGCCATGCCCAGCTGAGTCTCCTGTTACTGAGTTAGATGCACACTTACTATGTAGTTTATTGGGTGTGAAATTTTTACTATAACTGAGACATATTCTAATTTCCATAAGAAGAGAAGCATGTTTTAGCCTGGCTTATCATTTTATAAATGTTATATTTTTATTAGATGAGTTCCAGTAACATTGGGCTTGCTGTAGAGGACATACTCTCTATAAAGTATAGCAATTTCTCTGGACTCTAAAGTCGGGCAAATACTGAAGTGGTCCTGAACAGTCTGCATTTACTTTTAGAATGATTAGGCACCACCCTGCCTCTCCAGCTAGGGTTTTCAGAATCACTAGAGGAAAGTTACTAATTGTTTTTTCTTTTTCAAATTTAAAAAAAGTTAGTAAATGCTGACATTTGTGAAGAATTAGGAGCTATGCCAAACAGTAATGGAAATAAGTCTTATGAAGTTTAATGGGAGCGCATTGTATGTGAAACTCATATTTGTGGAAGAAAAGAAAATACTCTGTCTCCATCGAATCGCTTTCTGTGGGTTTGGTCTTTTGAATTCACAACTTTATTGTTGCTTTGAATTGATAGTAAATTAGATTAAATAGGTTTGCATATTGCTACAAAAGGATGCTTTTATAAAAATTCAGTTCACAAGAATCAGGTTTTATTAAAAATTTCTCTTAGGAGAATGATCATGTAAAGGAGAGTGGTGTAGTGATGTGTAGATTCTTACACTGGCTGTTCTGCAGTGAATCATGAACCTTGCCTGGGGAGGAGTTCCTGTTGAAGCCCTGTATCACTTGAGTGGCAGTGTTTAGTGGTTTTACTCCCTTGGATGGGAACAGAGCCAGTTAGCTTACAAGCCCCGAGTTTAGATATAGTCGGCCATTTATATGCATTTAAAAAAGTAGATTTTTAGTTTATCTTGATTATACCCACTCCTGGGCTCTAATCTTCTTCGTGTTTTGGGCATAGTTTAAGATTCTAATGATGATTAACCTTGACCATTGAAGGAATAAGTCTAGACTGCTCAGCACTTTAGTAATTACTGTTACTCAGAATGCTGCCGTTCTGTTCGGTCTTCATGTGGAGTGAAATATGGACCCATGAAAATGCACACATGCATATAGGAGTTCTGCATATAATACAACACTCCATGAATATATGACTTAATTTTAGATTATTTCCATGATGTCATTTTTATTCTTCCTAATTTTGCTTTAAAATTAAGAAAAGGGGCCCAGAGAACAGGGCTCAGCAGTTAAGAATATTCTCTGCTCTTTCAGAGTACCCGAGGTTGGTTCCCAGGGCTCATATGAGGTAGTACACAACACGCACCCACGCCCTCATACTCACACTCTTCTTTAAAATAAGAATTAAGAGAGAACCAGTTGGATGACTCAGCAGATCTGAGGTGCTTGCCTCCAAGCCTGAAGACCCAAGTTTTTAACTAAAGAACTGACTCTCACAGACTTAACACTGAGCCATCAGTGCCTCGCAGAAGACAAGACACCAGTGCTGTTACTAAGCCAGCCAGCCGCTTCTGGCAAAGTTAATTAACATCTGCTGAATCAGTCAGTCATCTAGCTTTTGTTTGAGAATGCTAAACTACTTTTAATTGTATTTTATTCTGACTCCATTCCTTTGATCATAAGTTTTATATTTAAAGGGTCCAGAACCGTTAGTGTCTTGATTGTCATGTTAATTAGTAGGTGGTGAGAATGGTAGGCATGGCTCTGAACTCTGCTACAAGTTTTGAGAAGAAAAATGTAAGTTATATTTGCTTTGTCTCTTTTAGGGTATTCCATCTCCCTCCCTTGTCAGCCTCCCTTCTTTCTTTGAACGGAGAAGTCATACATTAAGTCGATCTACAACTCACTTGATATGAAACTTAAATTCCGTGGGACCTCATACTTCAGTAAGATACTGACTTACATGGTACTTTGAATTATCACTTCGTTACGTTGTAGAGAAGATTAGTGACACTAACCAACACTGCTTTATTTTCTTGAAATACATTTTTCAAGATAGTCTATGTAAAACAATATTGACTTTGATGTAATTTATCTTTGTTTGAATCTCACATCCCAAGACCAGTAACTTAAGTTATTCCTGATAATCAGTAGCTTTGTAACCCTGATACAGTAAACTGTTGGTGGGTGCAAAATACTATTGTGTATTTGTATAGTATCTTGAATGAATTTTTGGAAGTACATATTTGTGTATCTAAATTTGTGCAGACTAAACAGCACTGCGATAATTGTTGAATAAAATCCTGTGATTAAGTTCCTGAGGCTTGTTGAGTTGGAATGTTTGATGTACGTAACTGCTCTTTTGCATTTATTTTCTTTTAAAATAAGAGATCTAAGACATGAATTTTAAAAGATACACCATTATTAACCATATAATTAAGATCATTTAGAATTTTGCAAATTGAGATAAGAAGAGAAAGATTACAAAACATTGTATATGTTGCGGAGAGAAGATATTAGTATGTACTTTAAAATTGTTTCAGAGGCTTTTGTTTTTATTTTATTTTCTTGTCCCAGACACTAGCAAACCTTGATTTAGTTTTGACTACTCCGTATTGAATTTATTTCAATGGATAAGGCCTTGGGAAAACTGTTAAGAGTTGTTTCTGTTCTCTGTACAGTTGTTCTGTAGTTGTCTTCAGTTTTGCTAATCATCTGTGAAATGCATAGATATAATGTGTGGTCAACTTCTTATTGTGGTCATATCATTAAATATAAGATTGGAAATTTATTGTCAAATTTTGCGAATCTGCCATTATCTTCTACTATAATATTTCTTATAGTCAGTAATACAGAATGACTGGGTTCCTTTGGCCAAGTGTACTTTATTTCCTACATGTTTAGGGGATTATTACAAGTCTTCTTGATACATAATTTTCAATAATCTGCTTTAATAGTTTAACTGACTGGATTTTTTTCTATACCATGTTTGTGCCATTTCACAGTAATGACCTTGTTTTGCTATATTTTAAAAGCAGTTATATTAGCAAGAATTTTGTAAATAAATAGCTTTAAAATACAAGTACCTTTTATGTGTCCTGTCATAATTTCTTCAGAGAAATTTTCATAAACAAATGTGAATGTTTCCTTAGTCTCTGGACTGTTTTGTATATATCTTATTCATGTGTATCACAAATGGTTTTGAGTATTTGCATACTGGGCTATGTGTAGTATGGGGGTTTAAGCTCAACTTTACAGAAGGGAGTGTAAGTTCTGTCTTTCATTTAAATTTTGTGTTTATGTCTATGTATACACCTCTTCACCCAGGAGAAGACACATAGCCTTGTTGTATTGGAGATGGAGGCATTGTCCTGCCACCAAAGACTGAGTTTTCCAGGGGAAGAAATAACAGAAGTTTTGAACTTGGAAAACTATTGGGTGTAGCATTTGAAAATATCAAATAAGTGGGTGTCTGGGTTTTATCACTAACTGTGTGCTGTAGGGCACTGGTGTGTACCCATTAGCCGATAAAGGCAGATTGCTTATATATAAATACATTTAGAGTGTGTATCATCCAGAATTATCAGCAACTTTTTCCTCTGCTGCGAAAGTAAGTTCCACATGTATTATTTATTTATTATTAAAGCCTTTACAATTGTTTAAAGCTTTTAGAGCATCAGATAATGTTCTTTCAAGAATGCAAGGGTGGTTTAATATTAAGATACTTATGATTTATATTGACAATAAAGGTGAGAGGTTTCAGAAGGGTGGTTAATAATATCCCATAGTTAAGTTCTGAGGACCACTCACAGCACAAGTAGAGCAGCTGTATTGGCTCTAGAGGCTAGACCTGCTTTCCTTTGTTGCTTAGGCGACCCACCATCGAGCTAGCCATGTCGCTAGCCTGACACTGTGTATTTCTATAACAAGAAATAATACTAGTATGTAACCAAGAAGACAATGTCACGGTGGCAACCATCAGTATGAGGAGTAGAAAACTAAAAGTCTGTTGATGTTAGGGAATTGCTCACTGACTCATTCTGGTGAGGAATAGCAATTCGTATCTTGGGGCTATGGAATGTTCTGGAAGTGATACCTTGGGAATGTAGATAATTATGTACAAATATCTCACATAAATCCTAAAATTTAAGATGCGACGTTGCAGCAGAAATAGCTTGAAGCATATCTCACAGCTTCAAGCAGCAGAGGAAGCATGACCTGAAGGTAAGCTGGCAATTGAAATAGGTGAAGCGTGAAAGATGACTAGATGACCAAGTAGAAAATAATGGATCAATACAAAAATGCATACCTACCTAGATCTGGATGCTCAGGGCCAAAGGGGCGGCCCAGTGGGTGACAGTACTCGCTGTACGTGTCCGCGTGGGGACCTCGGTGCAGATCCTCAGAATCCGTGTTAAGACCTGGCCTAGCTCTGTGTGCCTGAAACCTCAACCCTGGGAGGCAGATGGTGGATCCTGAGACCACACTGCTAGCCAACCCAGCCCAAAGGTGAGCTTCTGGTTCAGTGACAGTCCCATCGCAAGCAAGGCGTCGATATCTATAGAGAATAAAAGAGGAGGGCACCTGGTGGTGTGCTGTGACCTCTGTTTGTAAGTGTACGTTCCACACGCATGCAACAAAAGCACACACACACACACACACACACACAACGATAGTAAAGAGCTCGTAATGGATAATAGACCAGCATGAGTATATTTAATAAAATACGGAGTGAGGGCTCAGCAGTTAAGAGCACATGGTAACTTAAAATAGGTTGTAACTTCAGTTCCAGGGATGCCCTCTTATAGCTTACAAGGGCACTGCGTGGTTCCATGGATGCATGTGCAGGCAAAAAATTTGTATACATAAGATAGTGGTAAATGTTTAAAATATTGTGAAACTGATCCTTAGAAGTGTAAGTTTACATAAGAGAAAAATAATCCATTAAATACAGATGCCATGACTGATGTCCTAATATCTACTACTTCTGGTGAAAGGCTGGGAAAGTGTACTCCATTTATTCCTAGTAGCAAAATAAAATGTCTGCAGTCCTTATCCAGGGAGTTTAGAAATACTAAAAATCACATCATCCATTGACATATACTTGTTCCCACATTGTGGGAATAGAGCAATACTGCAAAGTCAAGTCCATTGATATGGGACTAGGTGATAAAAGTTCACCTATACTATCTAGTTCTTGAAGTTAATTTTTATCTATGTATGGAGTGATTTCTAGAAGACTGGTTTGAAGCAATCTCAAGATTCAAGGCAGTAGTTTTGTGTTTATGAGAAGGTATTACACGTGGTCCTACCAGATCTAAATTGAGCTCACCACAACTTCCAAGGAATTTCAGCTAACTTAGGGATGGGCATCTGTGGTTGCTCTTCTGCATACCTAGTAAGTAGTTCTTGGGCTAGAGAAATCCCAAGTAAATTGTTGAGGTCAAGGAAGAAATGTAAGGAGCAGAGATGTGACTATGTTGTGAAGCTAAAGGTAGGGAGAAGGAATGCTTAATACAGAAAACACAGTGATCGGTCAGAGGCTCACAAGTACGAGATGACGAATCTCAGGGGCTCGTGGCCAAGCAGCTGCTGGGAGGATCGCACACTGACCCGGTGATTGTGGGTCCCATGGTATATACCCGTGCTGTCATAATCGGATGAGACGGAACATGTTTATAAGACTCTCAGGAATCCTCGGTGCTGCCAGTCGGGCTGGCATCAGTTCATAACAGAGCAGCTGCACTGGTCTGTCTCCTGCTTGTGACACTGGAGTTGTAACACCCTTTCATTTGGTTTTGTCTTCTTAGTCAGTGTAAGCTGTATTTCTGGCTGTCAGAGTCCCAGATGTATCTTATAACTCATAGAACTTAAAAGATTGTCTGCCCCTCGGTGGTCCCATCTTTATTCCTACTTCTTGGGAGATGGATGAGTACGTGTTTAGTCTCTTCAGAGATCTCAGAAGCCTTTATTTAGTAGAGCCCTGCGTATGACTGCTGATTGTATTAGAATTTTCCAGAAATACAGTGACATAATCAAGCCCTGAGTCTGAGGACTGCATCAGGGAGCTGACAGGCAAATGGAAACATTACTTTTTAAAATTCCAACAGGCTACTAGGTATTGTTCCTTTAAAAATGCTGTTTTTTTTAAAATTAATCTCCAGTCCAGGTTGACACTGCTCACTTAGGCTGACCCGCCGCTACTTCCCAAGCACCGAGATGTCACGTTCGTGCCAAGACACCTAGTGTCTGTGGTGCTGGGGGTGGACTCCAAAGCGTCCTGTGTGCTAGGCACACATTGTGCCTTATCTTTCAGGCTCAGTGGGCACTTGAACTCTAGTTAGAAGTCTGAGAAAAAGGCCCACGAGACTCGAGCATTCTCTGGGAGCAGGACGCTGACTTGGTCTTTTCCCTCTTAGCTTGGGAATGCAACCTGCATGTTAATCCTGCCACTCACAAGGTGAGGACTGTTGTTGTTGTTTGTTTTTGTTTTTTTGGTTTCTTCAAGACAGGGTTTCTCTGTGTATCCCCGGCTGTCCTGGAACTCACTCTGTAGCCCAGGCTGGCCTCGAACTCAGAGATCCGCCTGCCTCTGCCTCCCAGAGGACCTGTTTTTTAACCGAGGAGCTTTTCCTCCAGGACACGCCTAGATTCTTTTAGGTCATTTATGCCACACCCAAGTTGTGAGCTAGAACCCTTCACCGTGGTCATTTCTCTTGTCAGTTTATTCAGTGACGTCAGTCACAACTGACCAGTCAAAAGGCTATCGGTACGGACGGCGTGGCAACACAGACTAGCAGAAAGCAACTCACTGACGTCTTAGTCAGTTTAAGAGAGCAAGCTTCAGAAATTGTATCACCAGTTGAGGAGTCTTACCCTCACAGTCCTGCTTCTCTGGAAATGGTGGTGGTATTAAAGCCTTAGACAGGAGCTCCTCAGAAGCAGATCCAATAGAATAGAGAGTTTGGATATATAAAATAGTCCTACAGGAGTTGGCTCACTTGATTTCGGAGGCTGCGGTAATTCAGTCCGTGTCTGAGGCCCTGAGCACCAGGGGAGCCAGTGATTAATTACTGGATCAGATCCAGAGGTGTGAGAATGAAATCCCTGTGGCCAGGGGAAAAGGACATGGAGGCCCTGGAGTAAACGGACACTGGCTGGCTCTTCCCCTGGTTTTTCACTAGTTAGGCTTTCAATGGGTTGGATGCTATCCACTCACATTGGTGAGGGTAAATTTTCACTCAGTTCTGCTGCCAGTATCTTAAAGAAATAAGATGGATACACCCCAAAATAATGTTTAGCCCTCTGGATATCCCTTATTCCAGTCACGTTGACAAATGAGGTTAACTGACATTCTGAAGCAGTCAGATCTCTCCAGAGCGCACTTGTTGATGGCACATCTAAAGCCATCTCCTGATGTCTGGACAGGTCAGGGTGGAAATGAAAAAAATATGAAAAATATGAAAATAAGATTTTTATGACCCCTAGCAGACTGAGCAGAACTAAGAATGCAGGTCAGACAGTTCAGAGCTCTGGTTCCAGGAACTTGGCTTAACTCAGAGCCTCAGGGCTCTGGTTCCTGAGACCTGCCCCTCCTGGCCGAACTACCATGAGGGCCAATGAGGGTGGAACTAGGAATGAAGGTCAACTGGTTCACGAGGCTCTCCACCCTGCCGACAGGTAGAAGAAGATTACATTCCTACAATGAATATGTTCCCCTCCCTAACTGACCTTGGGTTGGAATTCCCCCTCACTCCCCCTAGTTTGTGGTTTTTCCCTTTAAATACCACTTGTTCCTTGTGCTCGGGGTCGAACTCCACTGGCCTGTTAAGCTACGTGTTCGACCCCAGATCTGGCCTGAATAAACCTCATGTGATTGCAGCAAGATCGGTCTCTCATGAGTTATTGGGTGGTCGTGTCGTCCCGAGACTTGAGTGAGGGTCTCCCCTACTCTGGAGGTCTTTCAGAATTTCTTCCTGTCTAGATAGGAAGGGAACTTTGTGCTTAGCCGTTCTTCCTCCATCTGTGTCCTCCCGTTCACTGTATAACAGCAGCAGGGGAAACCAGACCAAGCACATCTTTGCTTTGGAGTCTCTGCATTGTTCGTGTCCACACCCACTTGACGCAGCAGCAGGACAAGTGTCTTACCGCTGTATTCATGGACCCCCTTTTGCTCTGTTTCCAGATGGAGCATGTGTCTGTCTACCAGCCGTCTGTTCGGACGATTCCTACTTCTCTAGAGGATGCAGTCTTTCCTGCTGGGATCCTTCTGAGTTTCCAGTGTGGAGTTATGAACATCCACCTTGTCTTTCGGTGGTTTGTTTTGTTGAGACAGGGTCTCGTGTAGCCCGGGATGGCCTTGAATGCATTTCGTAGTCAAGTCTGGCCTTGAACTCCTGATCTTCTGCTTTGCCTTCTGAATGCTAAGTAGGACTCAGGCGTGCTACACCACTATTGGAGCATCTGCATTTCTAACAAGTGCCCCTTCCCCCACTAGCATAATGTTGAGTTCCTTTTCATATACTTTGTTTCTTTTCTTTAATTTCTTAATGTATTGGTGTTTTACCTACACGTATATCTATACAACAACACAGTCGCCTGGTGTACATAGAGGCTAAAAGAGGGCATCAGATTCCCCTGGAACAGATGGGTGTGAGCCACCATGTGGGTGCTGGGAATTGAACCTGGGTCCTCTGCAAGGGCAGCTAGGTCTGTCAAACACTCAGGCATCTTCATTTCCCCCTCTATTTTTGGGTTTTGGTTTTTTTGTGCTATTTTTTTTTTCCATGCAAGTATGTATTGTACCTTGAGCAGTTTTCACCCTGTACATTCTTACTCTCCCTCGTCTCATTTATTTTAAACTGATAAAATAGTTTTTATATTATGGTGTACAACATGGTATTTTGGAATATATGCTGTGGCATAAATTTTAACCTCCTACCCAATAATATAAACTATTGTATACTTTTGTATATAATTCATGTATCTTGTCACTGGCCAATTCCCTAGCAATTTCTGCTTGTTTTTGAGACAAGTCTCATATATCCCAGCCTAGCCTCAGATTTCAGATCCTCCACCTCTGCCTCCTAAGGGCTGGGACTACAGGCATGTGTTCACATGTATTTGTCTCCTCGTAGTGACATTAAAATGTAGTTGGTTTACTTACAAACTGATAATGAATCGTGTGTGTGTGTGTGTGTGTGTGTGTGTGTGTGTGTGTGTGTCTGTGTGTGTGTGTGTGTGTGTGTGTGTGTGTGTGTGTGTGTGATCAGACTGGTCTGTATATCTAGGTCTTTTCTCTAACCAAACAAAACAGCTCCCTCAACCTTCACACATTCCCTTTCTCTGGAGATGGGCCGTGCAGTATCATTCTGACTGCAGGTCAGTGGAGCAGGCCTCTTCTAGGAGAGAGCCCATTCCTAGTCTCTCTCACCTCAGAGCTCTATCTGTCTGTTTCTTGGCATGTGACTGTCTCTGTAGCCTATACAGAGGTCACATGGCCTTCCCTCCTAGAACAACAGGAGTGATTAAATCATGACACTCCCATTGGGTATTCCTGGAACATTGAATCTCAAGCGCAGTCACTTTTACAAAGTTCCTTTACCACCTAACACACAGAATCCTGGACTTTGGGGACATTGTCGTCACATGTGTGATAGAAGCGTAATGATTTTCATCTGTAAAAACATTGTAGGGTCAAGGCATAATTGTCAAGGTCAATGGACAAGCCATTACCAGACAATTCACTTTGAATAACCAGTGAATATATGAAAAGTTACTTAATGTAATAGGAAATGAGACTACAAAAATTAATGTCACTTTAAACATCAAGGTATGATGTGCTACCAACAAAGGTGCGTGGTGGACCACAATTTACATAAACAATTCTGAGTTGAATACAGATACCCACAGCATGAGCAAAGGTAGTACAAACTCAGAACCTAAGCAGTGCGCACAGGGCCTGTGTAGGTCTGCAGCACAGGGCCTGGGTGGGTCTGCATCACAGGGCCTGGGTGGGTCTGCGGCACAGGGCCTGGGTGGGTCTGCAGCAGGCCCTCTTCCGTTTATATTACGGCTTTCAGTTTAGTGTTTCTCTGGGATTCCTGAGGTGAGAATGAGTGAATGTCTGATTTTTGTGCCTTCTCTTGCGCTCTTTTTTTTTTCCTTCTTGGTTTGTCTTGTTTTTATCTTATTATATTTTATTATGTTATATTTTAATATCTCTTAGAAGTTTTCTTTTTTTTTTCTAATAAGAGTCAGGAAGGGAGTCGATCCAAATGGGAGAGCGGTAGGTAGGAACAGGAAGGAGAAAGGAGAAACTGTAGTCAGGATATGTTTATTTTCAATAAAAGAGGGAAAAGAATCCAAAATCTTAAATGCCCCAAATTGGGACTACTTAAGTTTCCAGCATAGCACCGAAGTACAGAGCTCTACACCTAGCCTGTCCTTTTAGAGACAGCTTTACTTATTTGTTTGTTTACTGAAGGGCACGTGTGTGCCATCGCCGCATATAGAGGCCAGGGAACAATTTCAGGTATGTGTTCTCTCCCACAATGTTGGTCTCAGATATCAACCTGGGGTGGTTAGGCTTGGCCACAAGTTCCTTTACCTAATGAGCCACCATCCTGTGAGCTTCCCACCAGATTTCTTTTGGTAAGCTGAAAGCCCTGCATAAAATTACCTTCAAGCTCTGTGAATAAAGTATACATGATACATTATTTTCATGTTCTTTTGCATTTAGGTCATATCTCCAGTATACCTCATTATGTGCACACAGATACTCCCAAATATGAGGCAGATTTTGTCCTAAGCATTTATTTCCAATAAGGGATACTCAAAACACAATTGCCCCATTGTATACTTGATTGCATATTCGGAATTGTTTCTCGACATTGTGTTATTTTAGTTTGCTAGTTGCAGACATTCAGAGCTGGACAATACTATGGAAAGATATCTGTGACAGTTTGTGTATGCTTGGCCCAGGGAGTGGTACAATTAGGAGGTGTGGCCTTGTTGGAGTAGGTATGTCACTGTGAGCGTGGGCTTAAGACCCTTACCCTAGCTGCCTGCAAGTCAAATCTTCCACTAACAGCCTTTAGACGAAGATGTAGAACTCTTCAGCTCTGCCTGCACCATACCTGCCTAGAAGGTGCCATGCTCCCATTTGATGATAATGGACTGAACCTCTGAACCTGTAAATCAGCCCCAATTAAATGTTGGCCTTATAAGAGTTGCCTTGGTCATGGTGTCTGTTCACAGCAGTAAAACGATATCTTAACTTATTATTCAAGTATTTTTCCAGTAGTGGCCTCCCCTGACAGCCAGGCATATGTCTCATGCACCCCACAGGCACACACTGGCAGCCTACTGGCCAATGGCATGCTCTGGCTAGAATGCCCGCAGACCATTGATGTGTCTACTTCTGCCTCAGTCTGCATCATCTCGTAGACTGTTGCCACTGCAGATTCCTTCTCTGCATGCAGATGCTCTATGTGGGGGCGACATCGATATTCTTCACAAAGGGTTTACAAAGGATTTATAAGCTCTCATTTTGCTCTCAAAAAATTGTACACTGAAGATTTCTTAAAAAGTTATTTATTTATTTATTTATTTATTTAAAAAAAACCATATGATCCTATAACACAGCTATGCACGTTTGACCACTTTCTTATTGCCAGCCTCCAGACGGCGACTCGCTTGTGTGACTGGATATGTTTATTTTAGGATTCCACCAGAACTGTACACAAGAAAGCAGATGCTATAGGCGCTCCGAGGAGTTCTCTAAAAAGCACTCAGTCTAACAAGTGACCTCGATTTTCCTGAAGCTTCCGCCTAACACAGCACATATCACCTATCTCTGGATTTGATTCTTTGTATTTTACATGGATGTTTTATACATACAAAATTGTCTGCAGGGTTGTAAGCCCTCGAGTGATGTAAAACTTCATAACTGCACGCTCAAAGATCCTCACAGTCTACACGAGTGTTTTATCTAGACTATATAATAAACACCAAGTAACTAAGAACAACAACAAAAGCCCAAACTGACATTCTCTAATCCTTGCCATGTCATTTTCTATGCTGATGTTGGCAGCAGTGCTCATCGCAACCTGAGTCAGAAACTCTGGGCTGCTCTCTATCATCATTCCTTCTGGCCAGCCCATGGATCCCAGGCTCTTATGGTTTTGTAAATGAACCCATTTCCTCATCAGTAGTCCAGTGCCGGGCCTTACTTGAAGCATGCACAGCTTTCTCCTGGATCTGCTTGGTAGCCTTCAGTTCTAACCTGAGACCTACAAGAGCAGAAACCCAGAACAGAGGCTTCTTCTAAGGTTTACACACATGGCGGTTTTTCACCCTGACTCTACAGAGAGAAGGAGAGAAAGCTCACAGTTTACTTTATTGGTTGGCCACTGCTACAAACCTCTGCGGCTCAGCCCCGGGGGTGCTCTCTACCAGGTATGTGAAAAGGAGAGGCAGAGCTCTCCCACGCTTCAAACCCACAGTCCAGAAGCATGATTTCAGCCCTTTGTGATCCTGGGTGGTACTTGTGTGAAGATCCGGTGACTCTGACACCTCAACGACTCCGAGTCCCCGAGGTGCGTCCTCCATCCTGGCTTCAGCAAGAACGGTAGCATCCGAAAGGCTTAGTTACGTGTGCAGTGAAGTACTCTGTCCACCTCCACGCTTTTCCTGTTCACCTTCGCTAGCCAGAGTCTCTGTAAAAGACACAGAGTCTCTGTGTCATTTTCCTGCTTAAAATCATTCTGTCTCTCCTAAAGCTTTCTGGGGTGTGTGTGTAGGGGGTTCCCTCAGCAGGTCACACGGCCCTTCCTACTCCCGTGGACACTGATTCCCATATCGAAGGTTCCTACAGTGAATGTGCACTTCTTCAGTCCTACCTCTGCTCTGCTCTCCCGGCTCCTAAGGATGCCGCTGTCTTTGCCTGCTTTTTCCTTCAGAAAGACTTCCGGGAATCTACTCGTTTCCCCAGCTGGGTTAGTTTCTTTTTCTTTCCCAACATTGCTCGGTGTTTCCTTAGCAGCATAGAGGGTACGTCATTACACATGGAGGCAAGTGCTCTACCACTGAGTTACACCCCCTGGTCCCAGCTTTATCTAATTTAGTCATCAAACAAACACAGCTAGCTCCTAGCACAGAGCCTGACAGACCATAGGTGTTCCACAACGGGGACCTGGTGTAGCACCAAGGGGAAGGCGCCATAGCGGGTAAAGTTGGCCAACTACATCACTAAAGTGAAGACCAGCTACATTTGATACATGCCTAAATCTGTCCTTAGGGCACCCATCATCTCAGGTATTAATCTCATAAATTCCCACCACATGTGCCTTGGGAGAAAATAGGATTTAGTTTTTCTTTTTTTTTTTAAATTACATTTATTTATTTGTGTGTCTGTCTCTCTGTCTTTGTCTCTCTCTCTGTTTCTCTCTCTCTGTTTCTCTCTCTCTGTTTCTCTCTCTCTGTTTCTCTCTCTCTCTCTCTCTCTCTCTCTCTCTCTCTCTGTTTACACATCCCTGTGCATGCCAAGGTACATGGTCAAGAGGACAACCTGTGGGTCTCTCCACCATGTGGGTCCTGCCATCAGGCTTGCTGACCAGGGCAGTTACCCTCAGAACTATCCCACAAGCCCTAGCAGTGAGGATGTTAAGCAGCGTGTGGAGGGGCGTTAAGTAAGTGGATGGGAACCACGAAGGGGGCTCCAAGTCAGCATATCACGGGACTCACTTTCACATTTCTATTTATTGTGGAACTTGTCACAGTAGCTAAGTTACAGAAACTAACCCAGTGCTCAACAATGGCTAAGACAATGTGGCAAGCACACAGCGGGGTATTCCACCCATAGGAGAATGAAGTTATGTTGCTTGCTGGGAAATGGGCATACGTGGAATTAAACAAGTTAAGCCTATCTTGGGAGACAGATATATGCTTGCTTTCACTTCTCATACATTTTATATAGATACGCAAAATTGTGTGTGTGTGCGTACGTGTGTGTGTGTGTGTGTGTGTGTGTGTGTGTGTAAGTAGAAGTGAAACTGTCTAAGGGAACAAAGGGAACTAGTGAGAAAAGAAGGCAAGAGAGAGTGTGCAATACAAGCCTGTGAGAGAATGTCCAACTCTACCTATGCAGTATAATGAACGTACCTAATGAGATGGGCAGAAGGAGCTGTTAGCGTAGCCATCTCGGAATGGCCCACTGTTGTCTTGTGCCTATAAGAAGTGTGAACACCAGCAGGCATGTGGCAGCCTCAGGCAAGAGAGCCTCAGCCCTCCACAGGATTCTTCTCCACAGAAAGCCACCAGCAGCCACATGAACTCATGGTGGTGGTCCACCCTGACTCTACAGAGAGAAGGAGGGAAAGCTCACAGTTTACTTTATTGGTTGGCCACTGCTACAAACCTCTGTGGAATTGGGCCATGGGCCAAGGGCCAGAGTCATTGTGTTGGGTGGGAAACTCTAACGAGGCATTAGAGCTATACTTCCCCAAAGCGGGAGTCTTGCCACCAAGAGATGTGGTAATTCTGTCAGGGAGGTGTAGGGAAGACCTGTGGAAATATGGTAGGCTGAAAGATTACTTTTTAAACTTCCGAATAGGGGCTGGAGAGATGGTTTAGTGGTTAAGAGCACTGGCTGCTTGCTGTTCCAGAGGTCCTGAGTTCAATTCCCAGCAACCACATGGTGGCTCACAACCATCTGTAATGGGATCTGATGCTGCCTTCTGGTGTGTCTGAAAACAGCTACAGTGTACTCGTATAAATGAAATAAGTAAATCTTAAAAAAAAAAAAAAAAAAGAAAAAACAAAAAAACTTCCAAATCTGCCAGGTTGAATTCATTTGCAAAAAACCCCAAAAAACTGACCTCCCCCAAATCAAACAACAACAACAAAACAGATCCAATTTGATGTTCTTCATTTTGGCAGTTTCTGTTTTCATAGACATAATTTTTGCCAAATTGATTATAACTTTGTATTTTTTAAAAGAATAACATGACTTTTAATTTATTTAGAAAAATAATGGGTACTTGTAACTCTTTTTGATTTGTTTCCTTGTTTCTTTCTTTGTTTCCTTCTTTCTGAGACAATGTCCAAGGCACCCTAGACTACCCTCAGAATCACTACGTAGCCCTATATTAAGGATGACCCTGAACGTCCCGCATGATTCCTATGTGCCACCACACCCAGTTTACGCTATTCTGGGGATTGAATTGTGTCCATGCCAAAAGCATTCTGCCAACTGAGCTGTACCCATAGCCCCAGACTTGTGTGTTTCCAATGGCTGCAGTCCTAATTGTAAACGGGAACTAACTTTGCTGCTCCACATCTGCCAGGTTATTACTAACTGAACCATAAGATCTTAAATAGTTTAAATAGTTGTTCCTTTACAACCAAAGGACAGACATAGGCATACATCGACTTAGAAATACTTAGAAATGAAGCAGGATTTCAGAACATTCCTCACCCTCCACCTCACCCTGGGCTAGCAGCAAAGAGCGAGCTTTTATCGGATTCACTGTTCATTAGACTCCTCTGTGGGCTTCAATAACGCTTACAGCACAATAATAATTGGTGTTCATCTTGATGTCCTTGAGCAATGCAAAACCCTGGGACCTTCATAATCAGGAAAACACAGCTAAATGATGTCCAAGATTAATTTTAATTTGGGTTATTTTAAGCTAGGTCTATAGGCATTTGCGATAAGTGTATTTGTTTTCCCACCATATTTCAGGACAGTCCTTGTAGTGTTTTCCACAAATATATACTATTTAAAAAAATGTAAAGGAAAGTGGGTGGAGGGAGGGCTGCTAGCAAGATGGCTCAGTGGGTAGAGACTGATGATCTGAATTCTGTCCCCAGAATCCACATGGCAGAAGGAGACAGCTGACCCCTGGAAGATGTCTTCTGACCTCTACCTATATGCTGATGTATCCCCACTCCCACATAAATGAAAATTAAACAACAACGAAGCAGGGGGGAAAGCTAGGGATGAGGTCCGTACTCTCAGTGACCGTAGAGGGTTTGCTCGTTAAAAAAATGCACCCCGTCTCATCTCTCTTTCCAAGCACCAGCATCTACACAAATGCCAGCTCTCGGTCATCAGGACCATGGCCAATACACATCCGACTTGCTTGGAGATGTGAGGTGTTGCTGGGGGAGGGGGCAGATCAAACGCCGTACCACCTTGTGGTGGTTTAAATCAGAAATGTTCCCCACAGGTTCATGACACTTGAAAATTCAGCGGTGCTGTTTGGGGGAGGTTAGGTAACCTCTAGGTTGTGCAGTCTTGCTGGAGGAGGGCGCACTTCATTTCTACCTCTTTCTCTCTGCTTCCTTTGTATAGTTGAGATGTGCTATCTCAACTTTCTACTGCCAGGCATCCCCCAGCATCATCGATTCCCCCTCTGGAACCTTAAACCAAAGACAACCACTTATTCTGTAAGTTGCCTTTGCACTTGGTGTTTTATTGCAGCAGTACAAAAGTAACTTACATAGAAGTGGTCCCCAGGATGGGGTCGCCACCACAACCCAAGCACCACTTTTACTGCTCCATTCAATGGCCTCTTACACCTCCTTGCAGGGGCCTCCTTGCAGGGGCATAGTTCTTGGCCTCAGCAGCTACCTAAAACCATGGCTGAAGGATCCACATCTTGCATTTTTCATGCCACTAATGCCATGGGACTGCTATGTCAAGTGTGACTTATTGCCCCCTTGAATCACATTTGCAGCAGTTCTTTATGCCGCTATTTTCTGAGGCAGAATACTCCTAGGCTTTCTCCGTTCACAATTAGCAGCTTAGCTGGGTGGGGTCTTGTCCTGAGGGGCATCCGCCCCTTTATTTCAAGGAGGAGCTGAAAGCCTCTATTGAATGTCACCAGTCTTATCAATGGCATCCTCTCTTTTCAACACATGTAACATTAAGCTTTCATGTGCTCTTTTTCTCTCCAAACTGTACATTTCAAGCTGTTCCTTTTTTCTTCCTTCCTGCTGTTTTTCACTTTGGACCTGCATAAGATTTATTAGTAATAATTGCACCACAGACTCAGCATCCTGCTGTTTTAAAAAGCCATGTTAAGGAAGAGTTTGTTTTGGCTCTAGGGTCTAGAGGACTAGATGTTGACAATAGTGAGGGAGACTTGACTCCAGGCAGCCAGAGAAGGCTGAGAGATCACATGTCAACCGCACAAAAGGAAACAGTGAGCGGGGGTTAGAAGTGGGGTCTCTCAGTTAGGGTTTTATTGCTGTGAAGAGACACCATGACCATTGTAACTTATAAAGGAAAACATGTAATTGGGGCTGGCTCACAGTTTCAGAGGTCTAGACCATTATCATCATGGCAGGAAGCACAGAGGCATGCAGGCAGACCGGAGAAGGAGCTGAGAGTTCCACATCTTGATTCCCAGACAGCAGGAGTGAATGCCATGCTAGGACTAGCTTGAGCATCTGAGACCTCAAAGTCTACCCTCACATTGGCACACTTCTTCCAACACTCCTTCCACCCACTCCAATAGCGCCACTCTCTGTAAGGCCTTCATTCAAACTTACAAATCTATGGAGGTCATTCCCAAATCAAACCACCATATAAGCTCTCAGATTTCACCCCCAGAGCCTCCTTCAGCAAATGTATAAAAAAATTCTATAAAATATATAACTTTCTCAAATAGCCCCACCAACAGGAGACCAAGTGTTCAAAGCCCCAGTTGGGCGGAGGGGGGTGTTTCTCATTCAAACCACTTCACATGGTATAAAGAAGATGAGTCGTTACGATTTATCTCTGGCAAGCCTGGCAACGTGCTGCATTTGGAAAGTTTGGTAACGTGAGTGGGTGGAGCTTCGCCGGGTAGAACTAGATGCAATGGGTTTTTCTTCTAATCTCTACACCACAGTCATTAGCCATTCACACCTGCTGATTTCCTGCCCCCTTGAGAGACTTCACGGATGGGTTTCTGATCATGCTCTACAAATTACATCTCTCCATTTATGTTTAGTGACAAGAACACTCTCCTCGTACTCAGTTCTGTTCAGTTCAAGGAGATAAGCAGAATCCAATTCCTTTGCGCTCTGGCCTCCCCCAGCTTGGGTGGTGCAGGAGGATGTGGTCTGGTATCTTGCTTCATCTGTGTCTTTACTCCTGCTTCCCGGAGTTCTATGGGGAAGAGGGAAGTCAAAGCCCTGGATGTCTTGGCTGAAGGGAGATGCCAGGCCCTGGACTGCTGGTTGACTGGCAGATACTGCTACTGCCTCCTAAGCCTGGGCTTTTACTGATTTGTCTGCCTGAGGTAGGGTATCCTTCTCATTCTAGAATGTCAAATTTCTTTCTTTCTTTCCTCCTTTCTTTTTAATGTAGCAAGTTTTTTTTTTTTAAAGGTTTATTTATTTTACTATATGTAAGTACACTGTAGCTGTCTTCAGACACTCCTGAAGAGAGGGCGTCAGATCTTGTTATGAGATGGTTGTGAGCCACCATGTGGTTGCTGGGATTTGAACTCAGGACCTTTGGAAGAGCAGTCGGTGCTCTTAACCGCTGAGCCATCTCTCCAGCCCGAACGTCAGTTTTCTAAACGGTCTCTTGAAAGCCATCCTCCAAGCTCATGGTAAGGAGACAATTACAGTTTTTCTTCTCAGTGGGGAAATTAACAATGCTCCCAGTTTGTGCCAAGGTGAGCAGCTCAGTGGTCCTGAACTGTAGATTTTAAAGATGGTTTTATGAACATTCATGATGTGTGTAGCATATTGATGAATTGCTGTGGCCCCTTTTCCTTCCCAAATCATGGTGGGATAGACTTCCCTTGTAGGATATATCTTCCCACGACTGTCTGGAAAGCCTACAAGAGGTTGGGTCAAAATCACAATGTAGTTTGCATAAAAGGTAGTCAGGGTCATCTGAGGATGCAGATCCCCATGTTAGTGCACATTTGCAGCAACTGGGAAAGTTTTCTTGGGCCTTTGAGTCTAGTCTAGCACGAAGGACCCTGCAGACACTTCCATCACAAAAGACCATTCTGTCAGCAAATACAGCTACCCAAGGACAGCTGCAGTTTTCCTTGGTTACCCTAAGTTTATCTCCTTATCTAGCCAGTATCTTTTATGAAGCCTTTTTGTACTGTTGACTTGGTAGAGAGCTAAAGCTTGAAAAGCTGTCCTCTTCTTCTTCCTCTTCCTTCTTCTTCTTCTTCTTCTTCTTCTTCTTCTTCTTCTTCTTCTTCT
>JADRCD010221289.1:18799-31477 GCA_019843815.1 Montemys delectorum
CCCCCCCCCCCCCCCCCCCCCCGTTTAAGTGCTCTGGAGTCCATATTTATGTTCTTAGTCAAAAAATGAAAACACCTCAAAGAGTCCTGACCTCCAGAGTTTTGCTGATGATACATTGTCTTGGCTCTTATTGCATTCAATCCCTTCTAGAATTCTTGTAACTGGTAAAGAATAGCGTTAAGTTTTTCCTTTTCGATATGCAGTCCTCGAGATCCTCATTCACTTTGCAGACCAGCTAGCCCTGATCTGGGACACAGTATATACCAACCTCATTATGTGCAAAGGTTTTTGTTCCCTTGCAGCTCCCGCTTTCAATGCTGGGCTCTCATCTTCCATAACCTGAAACCACAGCTATACATGTGCAACATGCTGTTTGCCCTCTCTCCAGCCTGAGAGAGACTTCAAAACCTTCAAAACCTGCTTGGTTCCCCATCTTCTAGGATCTCTTCAGCCTACAGCAAACTCTTCTGGCACCTACTTCTCCATGTGGAGGGCTTGTCTCTAAATAGCGAACGAGGGTAATGTCTCTTGAAGTGACAGGTGCTTGACAGGCGGCTGAGTAAGCCAGCTTTATGGTGTTTTGGTCTTTGCTTTTCACAGAGGACAGCGCTGATCTAGACAGTATTGAAGCAGTTGCTAATGAAGTACTGAAAATGGAAATGCCTAGCACGCCACAGCAGTTACAGAACCTAACAGAAGACATCCGGGAACGAGTTGAAACCCTTTCTCAAGTAGAGGTTATTCTGCAGCAGAGTGCCGCTGACATTGCCAGAGCTGAGCTGTTGCTTGAAGAAGCTAAGAGAGCAAGGTATTGGGGGGGGGGGCGGTAAGGGAGTGGGGGTGATATCTGCTCTAACTAGCATACATAAAAGAGACTTCTTTAACTAACAAAGGGTCTTTCAGGTGGATATGCTTTCAAAGAAAATGCTGTTTTTCCAATGGAAAAAATAGTTTCATGTTAAACGCAGTGTTTGTTGTTCTGTTCAGCAAAAGTGCAACGGATGTGAAAGTCACTGCAGACACGGTGAAGGAAGCATTAGAAGAAGCAGAAAAGGCCCAGGTTGCAGCAGAGAAGGCGATTAAACAGGCTGACGAGGATATTCAAGGAACCCAAAACCTGCTAACATCGGTAAGATGCTCGAGCTGAGCTGTATGGGAGAAACACATCGATTCCCTGTAACACTGAAAATTACCCCTTTAAATAAATCAGAACTGTTTCTCTTAGCACAGATGTTTTTCCCTCCTTTAAAATGAAAGTGTCAGAAATTAAGCGCTATTGCTTAAATAATTTTATTAATTTTAATTATTATGCACACTTTTTCCAAGTTAATGGTACCCTTAAGAGGCTGAGAATCTTTGGTTTGATTTACAGATTTTGGCCTGTGTCTCTACCAATGTTAGCTTTGATAAATGTTTTGCTATTCAGTTAGTTTTGTGGAACATACTTATCCCTGAAGCTCACTTTTAAGGGAAACTAAGACAGTGTTGTCCTTCCAAGGAGACCAACTATAGATACTTAATCAGTTGCCCAGGTATCGTTTCCTCTGGGGTGACTTGGTATTTCTAGTATCCCAAGTCTTCACATCTTCAAGCTAACTCCCCTTCATACAGAGTCTTAACACCGAGGGGACAGGACTATCTAAAAAGATGGCTTGAAGTTGCCAGTTTACCTTTCCACATAACTTGGAAGTCCTCCTCACTGCTGGCCCATGTGTGAATGTTCTTCAGCTAAACACAGCTGAGATCTGCCAAGAGTGTGATGTGCGATGCAGAGTAACTGAAGCTGGGTCTCAGCTAGTCTTCGAAACCTTCCTAATGCTGCGGCCCTTTAGTATAGTTCGTGTTGTGGTGACCCTGAACCATATAATTATTTTGTTGCTGTTTCATAACTGTAATTTTGCTACTGTTAGGAAAAGCCTCTACGCTGTCCTAATACTATCAGTGCTTCTGATCTAGTGCAGACTAGCATAGCAGCCTCACCTCCCCTGAACTTGTACTAATGGAGTCTCGATGACTAACATTTAGATTGAATCTGAGACAGCAGCGTCTGAGGAAACTCTGGCCAACGCCTCCCATCGCATCAGCAAGCTTGAGAGGAATGTGGAAGAGCTTAAGCGTAAAGCTGCCCAGAACTCTGGGGAGGCAGAATATATTGAAAAAGTAGTATATTCTGTAAAACAGAATGCAGACGATGTTAAGAAGGTAAGGAAGTCTTTGTAACTCATAGCTAAGTGCCTTGACCTTAAGATACAGAGAGCCCAATGACCTATTTTAAAACAGAAGTCTTTTGGATAAATGAATGAAGAATGGATTATGACAGAAAACTGTAAACAGGCCCTTAGATCTCAACTTGGGTATGAGTTTAGAAGAATGAATTATGAGGTGGAACTCTAAAAAAGTATACACAGTAGACTGGTATTTCAGTACTGTAGGTTCACAGAAAGGTCTTTTTGACATAGCAGTTAGCTATCCATTTGAGAATAACTTAAAAGACAGGATGGGAAAAGCTTAGGAGTCCCTTACACAGAAATCAAATCGCTACCTTTCTTCTCTCATTGGAAGGGGATGTATTTAGCAAATTTATGTTTTACACACACATTTCATTTCTATATTTACTTCCAAAGTCAGCTTTTTAAACTTGGAAGTGAAGTTAGGATTGTTAAATCTGTCATATAACCTAATTCTGATTTCTTCCTATTAAAAAAAAAAAAGTTTGTTATTATAGCTTCCCAGTATTACATAAAAATAATTTCAGCACACCTGAATTGTGAAGAGAGGCAAACCCTAAGAAAAATTACTTGCCAGGTCAGATTACTCTTTCCTTTCCTGCTTCTGAAGGTACAAATCTCCCAGACATTTTCATGGTGCTGAAAATAAATGACACTATTGAAAATTTTCAAAGCTCTAGAAGTGAATTTTCATAATCAGTTTGTACCTATTGTTTCAACCCTGTGCTCTCTATTTTGGGGGGGGGGGGGGTTGTTGACCAGGCTGGCCTCAAACTCAGATCTACCCTCCACTTCTCCAGAGTGCCCAGATTTAAGTGTGTGGACCACAGCCAGCCTCACCTTCTCTTTATGGGTATGCTGCAGTAGCAAACTTATAATATGAAGCCCGAGTACTTTGATATTCCTTAATCTAAGATGCTTGCTTGTCCGGAAAAAGAACTGTCTTTCTTCTAGGGCTCTTCAATGTAATCACTGACATCCAGTTTCACCTTTCTGTCTTAAATTTCACCTTTCTGTCTTAAATCTGCAGACTCTAGATGGCGAACTTGATGAAAAGTATAAGAAGGTAGAAAGTTTAATTGCCCAAAAAACTGAAGAGTCAGCAGATGCCAGGAGGAAAGCTGAGCTGCTACAAAATGAAGCAAAAACACTCTTGGCTCAAGCCAACAGCAAACTCCAGCTGCTGGAAGGTGGGTCTCTTCTTCCCACTTAGGGTTTTTTGTAAAGGTGAAGGCTATACTTAACCTTACTTTTATTTATTTCCACAGACTTAGAAAGGAAATATGAGGACAATCAAAAATACTTAGAAGATAAAGCTCAAGAATTAATGCGACTGGAAGGAGAGGTCCGCTCACTCCTTAAGGACATAAGTGAGAAAGTTGCTGTTTACAGCACCTGCTTATAACAGAGGAAGGGGCTGTAGAGTGGCTCCGTGACCAAAGTAAACCACATACACAAACTGAGGCAGTCGTCTACAAATAACTCATCATCTATTTAATGTTTTTAACCACCTACTTTTTTATGGAGTTAAATAAAATACATTGGTTTTGTATAAACATACTATGTTTCTTTCTCTGTGAAGATGGACTTGCGAAGCACTTTAGACAACACACAAGCTAATAATACTCACCCATTTGTTAGGTCAACATCTATCTTCCAAAACTATATATTTTTTTAAATCCCTCAGTGGGTATCCTTGGTAGAAGTTAAGGAGGAAGGATATAGGGTTGCTAATGACATTTTATTGGTTGCTACACCATTTCTAAGAATCAAAAGAACCCTAACTTTTACATTCTACCACCTAGAAAAGGGCCACTGGTGGACAGAATTTTGGTGACTTAGGCAGGCCACTGTAGGGAAACTGTTCGTGCCAATGGAGCAAAGCTACTAAAATGTACAACTTACACTCGTAGCTTTAGCGTTGGATAACTTCAAGATCAGATATTTTGAACAAGTACCTAGCCCAGAGCATAATGAAGATCATCTCCATATAACTGCTAGGTTGTGTCAATGACACAGTTAAATGAGTGGGACAGCCTAGCCTTTGTACACATTCTTAGACAGCACTCCCAAGCCCCAATATTCAACACAGGTGTAAAAGAAGCTGGGCAGGGATAAAGGTTATATAAACAGCTATAATTAAGACAAGGCAACTTCTAATTTAAAGCAATTATTTCTCCCTTTTACCAAAGTAAGAATACTAAAACAACCACACTTTACTATGTCTGGCTCACCTATTAAAAAAAATACAAAGACACTCTACTCCCATATCTTTCCCACAAAAGCCCTTTTATATACTAAATCAACTCAGGATTGTCCCTACAAGCTCCTTGCATATATTTGTATTCTCTTACTCAATGAGGACCCTTCAGTTGGACCACTGCTGTTTTTGTGTAGCTATATAACTAGGCGATTATAAAATTACATTTTACTATTTCTTTTACTATTTCTAAATTACAAACTTCCCAGAGAGGAGGGGGCACACTAGAGATTTAAATCAACCATCATCACCCAACCTAAAATTGACATTTTAGATGTAAAGAATGCAGTCTTCACTTCCACTAATGACACACACAGCACCCACTCTCCTGATAACTGCAAATTATCAGGAACAGTGAACAACAAAAAACGAAACCATAAAGGTACTGCAAAGTAAATACCAGCTTTTAGACTTTAGGCATAAGACACGGAACAACTTCAGTTGCAAACTGTTAGACAGTTGGCACTGAGCCAATTTAACTGATTTTTTTTAAAAAAATGTAGAGAGGTAAAGACTAGGAACAAGTAAAATCTTTGAACTACCATCAATTGTGCAGCAATAATAAAGCATCTGAATGGACACGGACCTTTCATTTCTTTACAGATAATTAAATGTTTAGCCTGTACTTTACACAACAATATTTTTAGAATCAATATTATTCTCACTGGGCTTAAAACTATATCCTTTATATTGGAGTCAAGTGAATACCTTTTCTTTGTATATTTTTAAGTAGTTATCAATTTAGGAGGCACTCAGTAAAAGTGAAATGAACAATTTAGATATAACCTATAAAGTGCTAGTGTTCACTGCCCTTGTTGAGATACTTAATCATTGGAACATTTAGACATTCAATAACATCAATAAGTATAATTTTGTAGCACTCTTAAAAATGGCCATTTACTAAGAATAAGAACATTAAAAAAAATTAAAATAGACCATTTACTAAGCCAAGGAAATACACATAGGAGAATACAACACATTTCTGATTCCCTCACCCTCCTCCTAAAGCACAGGTTAAACATTTAGTAGTTTTCTGTAAAACAAATGAAATGGCAATGACCACACAAAGACCTTAATACTGTTGTACAATGTGAAAACATACAGTGCTATAGCTGTAACAATTAAAAATTAAGAGGTAATCAGAGGTAGTTAAGAATTAGAACCATCTTAATATGCACTCAGAATAACCAGTAAATATTTAAGACATGTTTATTTTGGTATCTTCATTCCCTCGTATAATCATAAGTCTCCATTTAATAGTTCTGTGGACAAAATCTTCATTTAGGCAACTGAATGCCCTTTAGACTTACAGACCTGTAACCTTACTGTTTAAACATGTAATTCTTCCTCTAAACTGCCAGGAATTTGGAAGTTAAATAAAATGAGAGACAATCGCTTTTATTTACATAAATTGTTTGTACATATTTGAATCTTGTTCTAGTCACTGACTTGTTTCCAATATGAAAACCAAATTTAAAGTAACTGCGCCAGTTTTCTTCAAGTTGTTCACATGTACTCTCCAGCTCCTTCCTTGTCAACAGACTCACCTCCACTAAATTAGAGGTAAAATCTGTCAGTGCCAATTCAGTGAAGTCGAGTCCCGTAGACAGTGTGAAAACAGGTCAGAAGCTTTCCAGGATGCTACTGTATATAGCCTTCTGTTTACATTAATGCACTGGAACAAAATACTTGAAATATACGTACAAGGTAATTCCATTCTGTTCAAACCTACTAAAGACCTTCCAGAAGTTTCATAATTTCATCCTACAAATTCTTGGAACTGGGAGATTATCCTGTTCAAAAATGTAATGTTGACAAAAGCTTCCAGATTTTAAGAAAAAACAATCTTCTAATTAAAAGTTGATTGCTTTGCCAAAAGCTGCAGCCAAGTTTGCTTCTCTAAAAGCCTCTGATAAGGTCTGCAAGGGAAGCAATGGACAAACATGAATAGCTATGATCAAAAGAAAATGTGGGTAGCCATTAAGCTTGTGTGTATCGGTAATAATTACCGGATGTGCGTGGCAGACTCGAGCTATATCTTCACAGGAAGCGCCATATTCCAATGCCAGGGCAGCTTCATTCACCATTTCTCCAGCACCCTTGAAAATGAAAAATTATGTTTTTAAGGCAAAAATAACTCCATGCTATGATTTAAAAAAAAAAAAAAAAAAAAAATCAGGCTTTTAAGCTTTCCCAGTTTAAACAACAGTTGAAGAAAAATCAGAAAAGTAGCCGGGCAGTGGTGGCGCACGCCTTTAATCCCAGCGCTTGGGAGGCAGAGGCAGAGGCAGGTGGATTTCTGAGTTCCAGGACAGCCTGGTCTACAGACTGAGTTCCAGGACAGCCAGGGCTACACAGAGAAACCCTGTCTCGGAAAAAAAAAAAAAAAAAAAGAAAAATCAGAAAAGTTTCCCAGTCAAGAAAAACTTAGGAGAAAATGTAACAGAGGAGAAGCTTAAGCTTTGAAGCCACTTTGCTATTTTTATGTGTTTTATGCTTGCTTGAAAAATGGCACCGCTCCCACAATACTGTAAACGTAAATATGAACAGTGAGTTTCAAGTCATAAGAAGTGTCACAGGAAGAACTTACATAGTGTTCACTTTACTGTTCTACCACACAGCAGGGAAACAGACTTCAGACTCAGTGCTCTCAAAGTCTTCCCGAGGAAGTCTGGAAGCAGAGTGGTCTACACCAAGAGCACAATATGCACGTACAGGCTCAAAGTGTAAACAAAGCCTGGCCTGCTAGAAAAAGGAGAGTGGGGCATGGGCTGCTCTCTCAGAGGACGCAGGCCTGGTCCCCAACACCCACGACTCTAGTCACAGTGGATCTGAACGAAGCTTTCTCCTAGCCTCTGTAGGCACTTTACGCATATTGTGCACAAACATGAATGTAGGCAAACACCCATACACATAAAATAAAAATTAAAAAAAAAATTAATGAGCAAAGAAGAGCAGAAAGATCAGGTCAGAAAGAAGAGTAGGGAGGGCAGAGTAAAGTGGGACCAGAGTCAGCAAGGCTTCATCCCGACAGTCTGAGTTGTCAAACCCCACTCGTGGCACTCGTGGCAGATAGGTAGTGTGCACGCAGATGATGTGGTGGGCAAGACTGTGCAAGTGCTGCTGAGGTACCGTGCTGGAGCAACGTACACAACTCTTACTCAAGCTGTCATCAGCAATAGCAGAATAGAAAGAGCAAGTGTACCAAATTCCATCTATTAAATGATTCCCAGAGAGCTTACTGGGGTTTCTCTGACTTTGCAATACTTACTGGTCCTAGAATATGTGCTCCCAATACTCTATCTGTTGATTTATGTCCAAGAATCTTCACCATGCCATCTGTGTCAGCATTTGTTTTAGCTCTGCTGTTTGCAGCAAATGGGAATTTTCCAACTTTGAATTCAATACCCTGGGGAGAACAAAATTGAGAACATATATTAAGCATTCTTTAAGTTTGTTCCCATTAGTGAAAACATCTCCCAAATGTTAAGAAAGAAAATCCCACAAAAGTAATTGTTCAGGCCATACAGAATAAAATTTAGTGTAAGAAGAAATGTAAGCAAGTATAAATGCCATTTGGCTGTATTCCAAAGCCAAATACACATAGCTATAATGTTCTATAGAGTTACTAAAGGCACAGATAGGTTTTTTTTGGTTTTTTTTGTTTTTTGTTTTTGTTTTTTTGAGACAGGGTTTCTCTGTGTAGCCCTGGCTGTCCTGGAACTCACTCTGTAGACCAGGCTGGCCTTGAATTCATAAATTCACCTGCCTCTGTCTCCCAAGTGCTGGGATTAAAGGCATGTACCACCACTGCCCAGCCCAGATACATTTTTCTAGTCACTGGTGCCATTAGTTTAAATCCCATGATGGGGTAAAACTGCCTATTCTTTGGATTACCTCTTCTTTCAACTGTTCTTCTGATTTGCCAACCCAAGCAACCTCAGGGTGTGTATAAATCACTGACGGCACACAATTATAATCAATGTGCACAGCACCACCTGCCATCCCTTCAACACAGATGATGCCTTCATCTTCTGCTTTGTGAGCCAACATGGGACCAGCAACCACATCTCCAATAGCATAGACACTACCAGGAAAGAGAAACACAGTGACCTTCTAACATCAAAGGAAATTTAGTTACATCACAGAAGCACAGGTCTAACTAGTAAGTCACCAAAAAGTACAATCAAATGCAGCTCTTTAGAAACTAGAGCTAAATAGCTAATCTTTGAGCCATGAAAAATTCAACTACTTATATTTAATTTACACAGTCTTATTTTCAAAACAGTATCTAAAATAAATTTATAATTATTGAAAATGCCAAACACTCGAGAGCCTGAGAGAAATACAAGATCATTAGAGTCTAATTCAAGACTAGCCTGGACCATAAAGCAAAATTTCATCTCTAAATAAGATAGACAGTTGAATAGCAAATAAAACATTTTCAATTAAGATATTAGTAATTAGGAAGGATTAAAACAGTCTTCATTACTATCACTTTTACAATCTTGATCAAATTACTAGGGTAGAAATGCTAGATATTCCTTTACAACATACTGCCTCACCATGTGTCATTTTTTATCTTTAGTGACAAAAATAGCACACATCTAACATTTTTAAAAAGAAAACATAGGTAATTATTCAACTTACTTTGGGATTTTCGTTTGAAATCTGGTATTGACTGGAATTCTACCTTTGGGATCTAGTTCAATTCCAAGCTCTTCTAATCCCAAATTCTGAGTAAAGGGCCGCCGACCAATGCAAACCAAGAGTACATCACAAGTGATAACTTCAGCCTTACCACCAGAAGCAGCTTCGACACTAAACAACAAACAGGGTAATTGTTCAACACGTACCTACATCAACAGCCGAAAGGAGCCACGACACTTCTAGTGTCCTTATTTCGTTATATACATGAGTCATGCAAATTCGTAAAAAGTTTATTCTTAAAATAAAAAAAATAAAATAAAGTAAAAAGCTGGGCAGTGGTGGTACATGCCTTTAATCCCAGCGCTTGGGAGGCAGAGGCAGGCAGTTCTCTGAGTTCGAGGCCAGTCTGGTCTACAGAGTGAGTTCCAGGACAGCCAGGGATAGACAGAGAAACCCTGTCTCGAAAAACCGAAAAAATAAAAAAATTAAAAATAAAAAATAAAAAAGATTCTTAAAATCTCATAAAACCTGGCAGTGTAGAACAGTGGTAAGAATATAGACTCATGGCTGAGGATGTAGCTTAGTGGTAGAAAACTTGCTTAGCATGCTTAACATCTTTAGGGTTTGGTCCCCAGGTCTCAAAAAAAAAAAGATCTCAGAAAGATCCATGTTCAAGCCTCTTACCAACTGTCTGATTGTGAAGTTACTTTGTTAAATTAGGTAAATATTTAATGAGTGTCAGATACATGTTATTAATTTAAGTAAATCATCATCAAAGTCCCCATGTTCTGTCTAAAAATGCTAAATGAAATTTTTTAAATACAAGGGACTTTAAATTTTATGAATATATACAAGGAAAAATATCACAATGAGAATATCTGATTAGATTTTTTTTTTAGCATCAACTAATTCATAAATTTTAACTGGCTAATTTGATGAGCAATACTGTATAATACAAAGCATTAAGATGACTCTAAGTTATAAAAAGTCTAGACTATATTTACTAATATGAAAACAAGTACTTTTTGATATAAGCAAGGGTGACTTGCCAAAAACAAATGTATCATACTTACGAAACATCAATTTTTCCATCTGACTTCTTGGTAGCACCAGTAACTTTTGTATTCAGTTTAAACTTAAATCCTTGCTTTTGAAGTATACGTTGAAAATTTTTAGATATCTCCATGTCAATTCCAACTCCACCCACGTGACCCAAAAATTCAACTGCAGTCACATCTGCACCAAGTCTTTGCCAAACTGAACCCTAAAATTAATTTTTAGGAAAAAGAAAATCACCTAAGTTTCTATAGCAACATTACTAATTATCTCAAAAATAGCATGTTTAGGGAAATGTTTAGGGAAAGTTTTAGGGTCTAAAAGGGAATCTGTTTAAGATTATCTATTACTTATCTATTCCATATCTACGTACTATAAGCCAGGTCCATTGTGGCCATTAGGCATATGTTTACTAAACAATAAAATTTGGTGTCCCTAGGAACTTTACAATATGGGAGAGGAAGTCAACAGTACATAAACTTCATGCTGGAAGATCATGAAGGGCTATAAGAAAGAGGAGGAAACAGATCCAGGGCCATCTTAGATAGCATGGCTGCAGAAGGCTTCCTTCCATCTCAGTAACATTTACATGGAGAAGTGAAGAAAACCACCTACAGCTCTAACTGAGAGAAGAGTGTCTGAGGCAAAGGAGAAGTACAAGGGTCCTAGGATTAAAGAAGTATGATGTTCATCTTGCACTGGCTTCAGCACAAGTGGCTTCAGCTGTAAACCCAGGACCTGCCCTGAACCTAGAGTAAGGAATCTCTCAGCCTTCATCACAGCAGCCTCTTTGTGCCGTAGATGGTGACTAATACAGAAACACACAAATGGTCACTGTGCAGAAAAACTGAGAGGCTATGGAGTACCCAACTCTAAATCTATAGCACATCCCTTCCCCCAAGGCTCAGAAACCATTGCAGAAATTAGGACAGGAGATTGTAAGAGCCATCAAACATCTATAGCAAAACAGTATTTGCTAGTCATGACAGAGCCACTGCACACAAGGAACTCATAGTGGCTATGACTGCATGTATAAGACCTGTGCAAGATTAAGACCACCGAGGGCACTGATAAAATCCCACTCCTAGGTGAGAAGATCCTGGCAATTGATAGTGCTGCAGAGGTAAGTTCTCTTCAGGAATGGAGTGCCAAAAAAGCTACCCATGCTCCAGTAGATGGCATGTGCCTACGCACATGCACACAGCACTAAATGGACTCAGTGAGTTTAAAAGAGAGAATACACTAAGTGGACAGGGGAAAGTGGTGGGGGGATAGAGGAAAATCTAGGGTGGAGTGAATGGAGGGTGGATGTTATGAAAATATAAGCGTGTAAGAAATTCTCAATCAAAAAAATAAACAAAAGAAATCTGAATAAGCAATTTAAAAAAAAAAAAAAAAAAGATAAACCAGAAGGTAGATGTAAATCCTGCACAAGATGGAAAAAAGGAAAGAATGTAACTAGGGGAGTGGGAGTAGGGGGAAAGGCTCACAAGAAGGCTTACTGACATAAATATAAGCATGTGTCTGCAAGGGAATGCACCTGAGCATGTGTGACACCCAGGTATGCACAGAGGCATGTTCAACTATAAATCACAAGGAAAATAAACAGGAACTCAGGTGGCAGAAGCAGGAAGATTGCTGCAAGTTCAAGGCCAGACTAATCTAAATAGGAAGTTCTAGGCCAGTCAGGGGTATATGAGACATTCTCTCAAAAAAAGGGAGTGAGAGGATAGCAGGTAGAAAACAGACCAAGTTTATAGAAAGAAAAGAAACAAGCATCTCAGAACTAAGTCATTATGAAGGCAGAAAAACATGTTATGAAGTACGAAGGGGAGGTGAAGATGTTACTCTTAGAGAAAATGGTATTTTCCCAGTAGCAGGGAGAACAACAAAAGGAGAACTGAGACAAACAAAGGTGCTCTCAAATCTGGAGCATGAGCATGAGGCAAGGAAGTCCTGTCACGTGAGGGCAGTAAGGTAGAGCACGAGTGAGGAATTAAGTGGCCATGGCAGGAACCAGTTCTCAGCTAGGGAGCTAAAGGATTTTCAGGAGACTGAGGCTCATGACAAGGGCTAGGACATCACTAAGAATCTATACAGACAGCAATCCAAAGGGTCCACTTTCTGCCAGTGCAGATATCAGCCAGGCTGGGGCTCATGACGAGGGCTAGGACATCACTAAGAACCTATTCAGACAGCAATCCAAAGGGTCCACTTCCTGCAGGTGCAGATATCACCCTGGAGATTGCATAGGAAGACTATTTTTCGGTATGTCAAGGGTTATCAGATTAAAAGAGAGACCAGTTTCAATGCTCAGAAATGATGAGAAAACAAAGAAGCCGACTACAAAACAAAGGGCATACTAAAGACTAATGATTTACCTAAATAAGTTATGTTGGAAGGAAAGGTGTATCTGTTATTACTGAGGTTTTAAGCAAAATTAACAACTGACCTAAAATGTTATACAAAAATAAAAAAAAAAAA